>JNEY01000013.1:962931-977602 GCA_020875895.1 Aphelenchus avenae
CTCGGCGCGTACCAGAACATGCGCGTCGCTCGTCACTCAATCTGCAGTCTTATCATGGGTATGCTTCTTCACACGCTTCGCAGTCTAGCACATTTATTCAGGTACGCCACCGAGCAAGGTCTACGGAAACCTGAGAAATCTGTCGAGTCGGCTCGCGGAACGTCTATGAGGGACACTCGCCTTGCTTGTTGAGTTGTTAAAGCTAAGACTTGTTAACCATTAAATTTGTCGATGAACTTAAAACTAGCAATAGCGTAGCGAGCAGGGCACGTGTCAGTTTTTATTCAGCACAGCAGCACAAAATATCAGTTTGTCAGTAGTGAGCTGGAGACGCTAATAGTAGTGTTCGTCGCCAGCGAGATTCGACCAACAATCAATTCGTCCAGCCTCGAATGCGCCGTAGTATTCGACCCGGAAGTTCGGAATGTCGGGGAACTCGAACTCCCAGGTGTCTTCGTCGTCGTCATTTAATCTGAATTGGCGTAATCCGTCGAGGTTCTGTTCCACTGGTACTTTGTCGTCCGTGATAAGGTGCAAGCAAGCCTGGTAAGTCCCAGAGCTTTCTCGGCGGGCCTAAATTCAACGCTTGATAGAACTAGTTCTATTCTTCCGATGTCTTTACCTGTACCGAGTTTGCGGAGGAACATTGGGGACAGCCGACAATTCTGTCCTCTCAAGTAGCGCAAGCCGGCTGATCCATATGCATCGTTGAAGGCGAAGTCGATTAGGGCGTCCTCACTGAGTCGACGGCAGTCCCACCAATGTCGCCTTGTCCACCGAGGTCCTCCGAACTTCGCACTGAGAAAGCTTCAGGATCCCTTGAGTAGCGAAGTGCTTGAGAACGCGATCGTCCAGGCCCACGAAGTCGTACCACTCTGCAGCCGACCTGTTAAGTTCATGAAGGATCCCGAAAGCGATGATGAAGTCCATAGGGCTCACGTCAAGTTTCAGCGAAATACCACGCACTACCAACGAATTACCTGAACTCAAGAGTACTTAGAGAGCTCTTAGGAAATCCATACCGTCGATGATATATCGGTTGGCGATGCTCTTGATCTGCGTCACAAAGTAGCGGCTGAGCTCCACGTTCTCGAAGCGCACTTCACCAGTAATGTGCGAATGCAGGAGGGCCTTAGTGAAGACGTCGACGGCCCTCTTCAGGCTTTTCGTGTCAACGCTTACGTCGGCGTAAAAGGTCTGAAAATCAGTAGTGAGACATTCAGTTACATCTGCCTAACGTTTACCAAACTGGTCCCGTACCTTTTTTACGATCGTCGGAGGCATCCATTCAAAGCTTCGGCGCTTCTTGGTTTTCACTTTTATGGCGAATACCACCGAGTGCGTGAAAGTCGAAGAGCTGTAGCTGAAGTAGGCTTCACTGACAGTGCGGAGCTGGTCGCAGTGGTCGAGAAGCGGCTCGAAGCGTCGCATGAGGTACATGTTGTCGAGCGAACGTCGGTCCACATACTTGAGGACGTCCAGCAAGATCTCGTTTGACAGCGTTTGAGGTCTAGTCTGAAACAAGCCATGGTCGGGAGGCGTCAGAGCTAATATTACCACAACTTTTGTAGACGTTGATCCTTTCGCCGGTGCAGTCTTGACCACCATCTCTGTCGTAGAATTGCGGGGACGAATAAAACACCGGTGCGATCCGTACCGTCGGTAGCACCGTAAGCATGCCGGCCTGGCTAGACACATGACTCAATGGCGAGAACGAAACCGCCGGAATTTGCTGCTTCTCCGAAAGGCACACGTGAAATGTCAGTCGCGACTTACTTTTAGCAAGCACGGGGTTTTACGAAGTAAAATTAGCATAGGCGCCGAGACTACCAGGAGGGAACCGAAGCGGAGCCGGTGCCTTGTACTTGCCCATCACGATAATGACCTCAAAGCATTTGCGTGTGGGGACGATGTGAACCTAGCTGACCGTACTCGATTAGCAATCTCTCCCATCCCAAAACGGGGTCACCTGTACGGGGGATAATTTTCAAAATCGAACAGACTGGTCATCTCTGACATCTACTGTGAAAACCATTTATTGTTCTGTCAACACTTTGTGCCTAGGCGAAGAAAAATATAGTGTTTTCACGGAACTACTCTGAACGTTGAGAAATACGTTTTGCTGAATGATCGTGTGTCACAGCGACAGTCTCTCGGCACTGCCGGAGATGCTACCTCTGAATTTTTATGACGTGCTCTCCTCTGGACTGTAGCAAATTCTAAGCCCGAACAGTGGTCTTTTTGTGGTTACTCTCTTACGCTGTAGCGACTTTCGTAAAAAGCATGCATTTATTGTATTGGCTTTCACTACGGATTATAACGACAACAAAACAAGCAAAAATACACAAGTATCTAACGTAGGAGCAGTAGAAGTACCCGATTACTGGCGTAGGAAGTTGGAGCTTTGTCGGCCTAGCGCAGCCACTGGGAAACATGTTTACGAGAGAGGATGGGAGAGAGACTGAGCGGGGATACACGTAGCTTCTAGGGCACACGACGCAATCAACGGTTAAGTAACCGGAAGGGACCGAAGGCTCAGGAAATATCAATATTGGCAAGCAGGCTAAGAGAGAGATCCGTGATCATTGCTTTGACAATACCTAATAAACTGTGGAGGATGCAAAACTATGCGAAGGACGCAGACACCAGTATTAACGGGCGGGCAGATATCGGCATGAGAGACTAGGCGAGTGGCTCAGTCGGCTGTTTTGTTGCCCGCAAGAAGGTTCACGATCGCGGCCTGTGGCAAATTCATGAACAGCTGTGGCATGCCCACCGCGAGGTTTCCAAGCGGCATGCCGGCGGAGACGGTCCACGGAAGCACGCCTTGTTGGAGCATCAGTTGTTGGAGTGACACAGGCATCGACCTGAAAATAAACATTTGTACACGGTACCTGGACGCGATGATGACAAGGTTTCCATGTGAGAAGGGGTAACACTTACGCTGACATTTGCTTCATAAGGTTCTCTTGACCGACTGTTGCCGACGGCTGCGCGCTACTCATTGACACTGGTGACGCGTTAGGTGTGAGGCTAAGCGATCCCAGCAGTGAGTTCGGGTGTTGCACGCGCATCAGCGTTGATGGACCCAAGCGGAGTCGTCATAACGGGCGAAGTCGACTGCTGAATCTCCGACATGGTCTGTGCCGAAGGCGAGATCAGTGACAAGCCAAGGGCGTTCTTGACAGCGCCATTCACAGCCGAGTTCTGCAGGGCAGCAACTTGCGCTTGGGTGAACATCATGTTCGGTCCTAGAAAACATCAGTTGCTATGGTAGATCAATGAGTCCCTTTGTCCTAGCGACATACAACCATCTTTTGCACTCACTTTGGAATCCGATGAAGTTCATCGCCGCAGGCATTGACACATTGGTGAGGACGTTGTTGTTCACCATTCCGGTTGGCTGCGAGAATGCCGCGAAGAACATGGACTTCCCGTCGTTCGCTGCACCGCGTTGCTGACGCGCCAGTTCGTATTCGATCTGCACACCCTGCTCCTGCTGCGCCTTGCGCTCCTTCTGCTGGTCGCGACGCAGCTTGATCTGCTTGGCCATGAGCATTCGGCGCATCTCCACGAGATCGCACTAGAACGATAAAAGATACCCATGATGCGAAGTTCATGAGACAGTTTTTACCTTATCGCAAGCGCAAGTAGAGTACGGACAGTTCGACTTCTTGTGACCACGCAGCGCGTTGGTTTGACCGTGCGCACCGCAACGTGCGCATTTCGGATCGCGAATCTTCTTTCCGCACTGCGATTTTGGCAAGTTGGGATCCGACTTGCGCTGGCTCAGCTGACTGTTCAGCTGCCGTCTGTGCTCCACCATCATGCATGCATCACAACGGCACTTAGACCACCTGAAAGGCGCGCCATTCATGTTTGATAGAAGCGAAGGAATAGACTCATGCAAGCCGAAGTTTCAGTAATGCTTACTTGCACAGTGGCTTGTGGCCCTTGCGGGGCCATTCCTCGCCATGATTCAGGCATCGCTGGCAGCAGTACTTCTTCTCGGTGAGTGGCGACCGCGAGGACGAGCTCGAGGACGCGGAGGAAGACGTTGGAGCCGGAGTGCACGAGACCACGTCCACATCAAGCTCGGGAGTCGAGCATCCAGAGTCGCTATCTAAATCGTACAGTTCGTCGTGCATACGCAGGAGATGTGCTTAGATGTAGGCATGAGAGAAACCGTAGTTCCCCGGTTCTCCTGCTCCTTTGTGCTTTTGCTGTTTTATGCTCCTTTTATGACTTGCTGCAGTCCGTGCCTCTTATGGGCAGGAAAAGAGGGGTGTGTTGCGGACGCGCGAATCACACCAAAGGTGTACGGTCGCCCGAGGTCTCTTTCGGAGTTTTTTACCTGCGCCGATCGGACCCGGCGCGTTTGCGTATGTCGTGTGCGCGTTGTCGTGAATGCTTTGACGGCTCGACGGGGGCCCACAAAAAGCAAGCGGCGAACGGGGAAGCGCTGCGGCGCATATGGGCCATTCACCCGTCTTTTTGGGTGATACGATGGCGAAACAGCTCGACGCAACGACGCAACGCAGCGCTCGCAGCAGAGAAAGCAATATTTTATTCGCTCCGACCCACTATTGCTGCGCATAATTGCACCTACTGCTCGACGGAGGGCGTTTTTTGCCGAAAGAGGTACTACCGTAGTCGTCCCGGGTGCGATGCCCGTAATTTGAAAAGAGATTGTCACTGACGAAAATGGACATGAATCACAATTGGATGAAATTGACGGACACTCTCACGATGCTTTTAACAACCTACGTCTTTGCTGTAGTGTAAAGTAGAATGCTTACGTCACAAGAACGTAGCTCAACGCTTATAGCTCGCGTAATGGCTGAAACCGTTTAACAAGCGGATGGATTCCCGACAACGCCACTCGTCTACACCACTATAGCAATGGCGCTACAAATCGCGCAGTGTGGTCGCCTGCCATTGAAACATTCTATGTCTCCATTAGGCAGCCCTTTTTGCGTAAAAAGCGTGCCAATTAGGCGCGGACGTACCTGTAAGCGGACTCGGCTGTTGTTGCGCGGCGGTAAGCGACTGTGGCACTTTGAAAGGCATAGCTGCGGGCAACGCTGGTGAGGTCACGCCGGCGGTAAGCGACGAAATGGAGTGGGCGATCATTTGCGAAGACGACGACGAAACCCGCGATGTTGCGTTACGGTAGACAGAGACGGAGCGTCGAAGACGAGACGCGGACGTACGTGGCGGATGACTAGCCCGCGGTGGTCGAAGCTTGTTCCGCTTATGCTTTGATAAGAGGGTCGCCTCGAACGATTCGACGAGGCAGCGGCAACAGTGCGAAGCGTTGCGAGGCTGTTGGCTTGTTGCGCTCCTTACTCCCTTCACGAGAGGTGCTTCTTTGAGGAGCTTGTCAGCGGAGTTTGTACTCGCTCACTGATGTGGAAAACGGCTGGCGCTTCTCGCCACACACGTAGCTGAAAAACGAGAATGAGCGTTTCGCGGTTCGCATGTCAATGAAAGGGCAGGTATATGCCGGCGCGATGAGCGTGCTCTCCGCTCCCAGCACGACCTCCCAGTCGGCTTATTATAAATTCAAAACGACAGAGCGAAATGGTACGCGAACAATGAGAGGTAAAAAGTGAGCTCCTGCGCATATACATAGGGGACCGGAAGGCTTATGCTAATTGACAGTCTGGTTGTACTTTCAAAGGGGGCGGTACAGGCCGAACCGAATGGGTGGTATCCTCTTGTAGGCAAACTTAAAATGGGAACTCGTTAGAGCGTTTGCATGGGTGGATGGGGATGACTCGTGGGATTTCGTTAAGTGGGGTTGCAGGGTATCGACGGTAGGTGCGATCAGACGCCTCAGACAAAGGCCTGACAAGACAAATTGACAGCACGCGTCCGAATCGCAACAAAAGCCACCTGATTGGAGAGGCAAACCGAAGGAAGCCGCTGCTAGGAGCCGTTGTTTACGGGGCTCATGAGCGGTCTCGCCCGACCTTTTGGCCCCCTTCGTCGCTGACAAAGACGAACTTCCGCCTGCGTTGAACCCGTTCCGCGTCGTCGTGGAACAAAAATCTATCATGTCGGGTGAAAAGTTGCGAAGAAAAAGTTGCGGAAGAAGGGATGGAAGAAATGCAGAAAAACAACTTTAACAGCAAGACACGACGGAATGCGGTATGCGCTTCCGCGCAGCGTTCCCACGACGATTTCGACCATCCATACACAAAGGATCGTAGCCGCAGCGGCCGCGATACCGACTCCACACCCCACGGAACGGTATGCGTGCACCGGAAGACTTTCGTCGAACCATAGCCCATGCCTTTTGACCTACTTTGGACCTCTCGCGTCGCTGGAAGGCCCGCAAGCAAAGGGCATTGTGGAAACCATGAGACGCTTATCAATCCCTTTTTTAAGGTTCCTCCGTCTCACTGGAGGTCTGCCGATAAAAACACAACAAAAACCCTTAGCGCCATTAAGTGATTGGTTTGCAAGACGAAACCGCTGTGCTGTCAAAACGGTCATGAGGAAGCAGTGCTAAGAAAGCAGTGCTAAGCTGATTCTACATACGTACTCTTGGATATGACTATTCGGTAACTCAATCGTACAACGAGACCGCCCTACGGTCATCGCATTTCCGGCTGCGGAAAAGATGTGCATCGACCAAAACATCATTTACAACAACAACGAAGACTGGAGACATCTTAAAACATGCAAGGGACCTACACGAGCTAGACTAAGTCGCGGCATTGCGGCCTTCTTCTCTCGGCGGTATCGCACGCCGTCACGGCGGGGGCGTTGTTGATATGCGACGAGTGCCACTAAGCAAAACATACGCTACAGGCGGATGCCGAAACGGAAGTGCGTTCAAACGTGCCGCCTGACCGGCACAAGCCGGTCAGGTGGTACGTATCGGACGATGGACACTTGTCGAAATGCAAAAACAGTTCAGGCGGGTGCCGCGCAAGTTCAAAGTGAACAAAAAGAAGGCAGGATTGCCGAATGCAAATGAGACTTGATTAGCGGCTGACGCACTCCTTTGTGTTGGTCCGAACTTTACGCACCAAGCGGCTCGATGCACAGGCGTAGAACGGATCAAACGTTTAAGCGCTGACGGCATGAATGCACAGATGCATGTATGCCTGGCTGCCTGCCTGTATTCCGAACATGCACAAAGACCATTAGACGAACGGCCAGATTACCATTTCGACACTCACGCTTCTCTTCTCCTCTCTGCCAGACGTGAACAAACCCTCGGAGACAAATGAGCGCGGGAAACGTCGGAACGCAGTGTTTCGGCCTCGTTTGCCACAACCCGAAGGTCTCAGCTAGTTTGATATCTCGCGTTCTTAAGACAAGAGAGCGCGCAACCGTGAGGGATCATAGCACTCATACCGGATACTTAAGCAACTGTCCGCTTAGGGATGTGAGCTATCGGAGTACCCCCGATGGACACGTAGGATGCTAGCGCATACCTATGCCCAGTTACTGCATAGGTATGCGCTAGAGGCAGCCGGTTGATCTGCCGACGCTGGCACTTGGGAAAGGCAACATTTCCGCGTGCGAGTCGGACGCACTGTTCCCGGAGCGGCGTTATCTTTATCCTCGACAAGCGGCGGCTGAGTGGCTGCCACAGCGTCGGAGTCGGCCAGCGGGCGGACCGCAGCTCGCTCCGCCTCGCCGCCGCCATAAAATAGCCCCATAGACCACCCAACAAGGTAGACGAAAAACCAGCGAACGCTGCACGAAGGATTCGCAAGGACGCGGAAGGCGTTTTTTTTGGGCCGCCCGCCCGAAAAGACCAAACGGAGCACTTTACCGGGCGCATGCGGGCACAGATCGGCCGGAGGAGGGAGTGAGTGAGGAATACGACGAGGTAAAAACCAGTCGGTTGAAAGAGCGTTAATGCGTATGATAACAAGTACGCTCTTGCCAGACCGTCGGCTATTCGACTATAAGCTTGATGAACTATGGTGTAGTTTTGGAAAATCGGTTACTCATTGCAAGGTTGTCTTTTATTAAGTGTAAAGGTTTCGGGTTGTTTTCGGAATTCTGTTAATGCACTTTACATCGGTTTCGCGAGCACTCGGTGCTTCAGCACCAGCATTCTAACGTTGCTGACGTCATAGAAGCAAACAGTTCTAAGACATTACGGGTTCATAGGGAGGGATGCGCGAGCTCAGGAGGCCGTGGTTTGCAGTACACCGCTAATTTGCAGGTTTCGCGAAGCGCGCAAACTTGTTCGAATTTGCTGCTTGTTGAACTGTGGTCACTAAAATTTCAGTGCCAATGGAAGATAGTAACAAGAATCGGCCCATCCGTTGAAGCATGTGCCCTTTCAGGAAACACGTGATAATTATCGGTCAAGCGTCCTAAAGCACATTTCACCAGTTAGGGCCAAAACAATGCATTTCCGAATGCTGCATCGGACGCGTACACAGCAAGACAAATGCGATGACCAACCACGACACTGTTCCGCTTCTGTTAAGGAAGAGCATTAGTCGGGGGTCCCTTCCTCCTTAATCGAGCTCAGAAGTGGGATTATCCGCGTTTTACCGATTAGCGTGACAGCCGACCTCCGAAGATGCTTACGTCGATGCCTCCGATCGGGGCATGCTTTGCGCTATCCGAAAAAAGCAGGCTTACATGGAGCTAAACCGAGCATCCCGGAATGAAAAGCGCATTGGTGATTTGCCCAAGCAAAGGCATAAATGTGGTCGACTGCCGGCTCAAGCAGGAATATGAACGACTGCCTAGCTCAGTGACCCTAGGCCGGATTTCTGGCGACGAAGGAAGACGTACTTTGGCAAGCCGTTCGACACTGTTTTCACCCAACAGTCCGACGAACCACTTTGTACTTGCCCCGTAACTTATTAATCCCGCGTGTCGCATCCCTAGGCGGGCATCGGATGCAACTGAGACGGAAAAGTACTGCCCGGAACAAAGGAAGCGGGTAATTCGAGAGAACACTTAGCATTTTTGAGCGACGCCTGCATCGTCGGAGTCCCGCTGAGGCGTTCGAGGATGAGAGCCGCCGAAAAAAACGACTGTTTAATGAAGTCAAGAGAGCGGCGAGAGTGACGCGAAAGCGAGCCGTTCCCCCGTGGGCCAGCTGGCGCGACGGACGGAGAAAGTGCGATGAGAGCTCGTGCGGCCGACCGGGGCGGCTGGCAGAGATAAGCGCAACAAAGGGCTCTTTCCGGAGGGGCTATCCTCGAGCAACACCGCGACTCCGGTCGGCCCACTCCGTCGCAATGGCCGAGGGGAAAAAACACGCGGAATGTCGAGCGGGACCACCCACAATTCGCAACAAACGAGCCGCTGAGGCGTTGCTTTTTCGGCGGCCGGCTGACGCCAGCGAACTCGTTGCGGCGCACGGCTCTCATGCGGAGCATAAACTCGTCCCTTCCGCTGCCTTCGGCCAGCGTTCGTATATTCATCGCTGTAGCGTGGAGGCGGGCAAAGAACGCGCTCAGAAAGGACACCGCAGCAGCAGCCTGCCCGGCTAGCTGAACTAATATGACGGCATTGCGCCTAGCCGAGATGCAGGGTGGTCCACGCGCGCCTGCCCTAGGGGACAGCTTATGCCTTGCCGGTGCACTCTACCACCGTGCCGTTAATTACCACCTCTTAGGGAGAGTGCACCGTTGAGTGGAACCAGAACGTTAAACGGTTACGGGACAACGCACGTGTTGGTGCAGTGAACTGCAGCATGACTGACGTAGGACGGGTACGATGCAATGATAAGAAAGAGTTTAGGAGTTATACAAGCTAGGTATGCTACGATAGAAGGTTTCCATTCGAGAAGGACGTAAAAAGGCGACATATGTAGGTACTTCGGAAATGGTAGCCTGAAAAACACTGGTCCAGAGTCCACACTGAAGGACTAGGCAGGGACAGGAGGCAGTGAAGCCAGCACATGCTTGTTTCCTTTGATACAGACCTATGACGGACAACGTAGTACAAGCGACCTCAAGGAGGAAGCGGTCCTTTAGACAATAGCGAGGGTAGTGTGATCAATCGTTGGGTGTCGTGATTAGAGCATCATCTCGCGGAAATAAAGTGCTGACGCAGCGAAAAGCCGCACGACGCACAGCGATCACCGGGCCAACGCTACGGAGGACGCCCTTCGGGCCCTCTCTCGCGATGCGGTGGCGGAGCGACAGATATCAGTTCAGATTAATGCAAAAAAGGTAAACACACGCGTCAGACGGTTTGCGGCGGATTAGCCGCACGAGCCGGCGCGCGACTCATTGAGCCCTCACACGGCCCCCTTGTTTTCTACGAGATCGTAACAGGACGCGGTCATGCAAAGTAGCAAATTTGGGAACCCAACGCGGCTTCGAAACAGGCGGAAATCTCTTTGTTTACGTTCCACCAAGGCCGTCGCTTCCGGACAGCGCGACAGAGGCAGTTAAATGCGGGGAATAGGTTTGGTGGTCGCAACACGATTTATGTAAATTTTGGTACTTGGGCATTGGTGCGGATAACAGGGCGTAAGGTACCACGATCGAATGGACGACACCGGAAACGTCCGGATTCTAGATAGCGACCGAAGTTCCTACTAAACTCGGTATATACGCGACTCCCGAGGTCCACAAGATGAGCACCATCAAAACCGACGCGTGACTTACGGCAGAAAAAGCGCGTGTTTTTGTGCACTTCGCTGTATCGCGGCGCAAAATCTCGCCTGACCCAATTAAAGCAACGCGAATTTGATGATCAATCCGTCAAGCGCAACAAAAGAAGAAACTTTTTAAGTGGCGGATAAACAAACTGCTCAGCGCCCGGCTAAGACAAATGTGCGTGCACAGTGGTCGGTTGGGGTGGTACGAAGACGGGTAGTGTGTGTGGAGGGGGATAAGTCGGTCGCACCCAGCAAGCAGCTCGTTTCGGGCTTTAAGGAATGTGCTCGGTGGAGCTGCTGTTGGGAAAAAGCGGCTGCTATCCGAGCCAGCTCTTTTTCGTCACACACAGACCCGGAGGGAGCGTCCTCCACATGACAGGCCGGGAGTTGTTGCATAAAGTAATAGGGCCACTTGGCCCACCAGCAATCTCTTCCCGGATATTTTCGCAACAAAGCAACGGCTGTCAACTAAAACGCCCTCATTAGGATCAGTGGGCGGATTCGCAAACGATACATATCAGGCCTTTGGGTTGACTGGCTCGGGTTTGACTTCCGGACTCAGACTTCACCACCTAGTCCAAAGAACGAAGCCGAAAGAACACTCGCGCAAAATTAGCAGGTACCTCCCGTTCCCGCGCTCATTATCGAATCAACTCGGTGCAGATTATTTTCGAAAATCCTTAAACTTCGACCCAGGTTGGAATAATTCCGCAAGTGCAGCGCGCCGGCACGTTTCTCCACGGAGCGATCGGAAGAAACGGAAGGAACTGTCACCTCGCCTTAATCCTGCAACAACGGACACCTTATCATCGCGCATTGATAAAAACAGGCCGAGTTGCGACGGTTTAGTTTTTGACCGGCCCGCTCTTGGGCACGTCAATTAAGGCGACCTCTAGCGATCAAACACCAGCCGTCTGTCAGCAAGGGCGAGAAAAAGGCAACATTAGTATGTGCGCTGATAAACGACACTGGAATCCGCCCAGCTCCGTCACCCAACGGTGCAGAGCGAGTGTCATACTGAGTCTTGGAAGGAGACAAATGAGTCGACACGAGGCGCTAGAAAGATACCAACCGGCGACCGGATGATGATTTTGAGTGAGTTCCCATCCCATCGTGTGTGGCCGAATTGTGACACGTTCACTCGCGAACGCATACATTACCGTGTCAAATGAACCCGAACCGTCGTCGCCCCTTAAGCGCCCTTTGTCCGCCGTGCCATTCATCCTGCTCGCCATCGCGAAAACACGTGTGAGTTCCATTAGCATGTCGTTCGTTGTTCCGCCGGCATCGCAGATCGAGCGACGCATTGCATCGCGCTCACCCTTTTGCCGGTACCGCCTGAAACATTCGCAATTTTTCAAATCGTGCGCAAGATAAATGCGGACGTCGCTTGCGCAGGAAACGACTCGGCTGAAGCAGAACCGTCCGAACGGCAGCGCGCGGCGCGTTCGTTCCTGCCCATTTAACATTCGTCGCGCTGCAGCAGGGACGCAAGAGGCGATCGCTGGTAGAAATGGGTGGGAACGTACGACATCAAAGTTTCCCTGTTTGTTCAAGCTACAGTTAACTTTCGGAAGGAAGTACGCATGGGCACATGCTCCAGATGCCGTAGCCTTCGTACCGTATAGGTGGACCGAACCTTTCGTTGTATCGTAACTTCCACCATACGATTATTACACCTCGGGATTATTGGCAGGGGGGAGCATTTTAAGGTAGCACAGCCTGATGAGTCAGCTCAGCTTTGAAGCAGACACAGCTGCACCGACCGATTTGTTTATTCTCGGTCTGCATCCAATGCTCGGTCATTCAAACGACCCACAGAGACGAAAACGATCGTGCATAAATCTTAACACGGCTAACTCGGATTCACCCGCGAATAAAATATTGTGGCACCGCTTCGGCCTTGATTCTGACTCACGGCGGCGGGAAGACCTCACAGAATCCGTGTGCTCTCTGGACAGTTCGGTTTTAAAGTCCGAAGTCGGAGGGGTTATTGATGGCACGGGCAGACCGATGACAGTTCAGAGGGCGCTACGCCTACCGCAATCAATCCTCGTAGGCGCCAAAAAGGCAACCGCTTTTGTTTCACACAGTGCGGCGCTACGGGCTGCGCGAAAACGGTAAGACTACGAAGGGCTTGAGCGATCACTAAGATCCGCATGAGCGAGTGCCAGAGAACACAACGAGGAACTACAGCGAGCGCAGGTACTCTACGCACTTCCGCGCTCCGCTAAGCATTTGCCCACACGCACGCTGGTCGATGATATTTGCTCTCGGCGGTCTAAAAAACGACTCGAAAGCGCCGCCGCCCGTGCCGCCGTTTATGGCGCTCTCGATTTGTAATTTAAGTGGATTTATTGGCTCGTTCACGCAATGAAGAACCCGGCGGCCCTTCGAGCCGGTCGGTCTTGAAATGCATTTCTTACGATAACGGTGCATAAAACTTTATCGTCAGACGTAGTAGACGGTTATAGGCAGGATCCTCAGCACTCTTAGAAATGTTAAAGTATATTTCGGCGAACAACTTGCCTGTCTGCGACATATTCGTCCTGAGGCGACAATACTAGCACAACCTTCCGAAGTAAACTCCTTTCGGTTGCCAGTCTCGGTTCTCAGCTCTAATGGTCTTTATCCTTTCGACGACCCTTACCAGATGTCGGATGATATTACTGTCATCGTTTAAGGCCTGCAGGTTTGCATCATGTGCAACGATGTAATACCAACGGTTTTTGTGGACACAGATGCGAAAACTTGTTCCTCATGTGTCACGGGTGTCTGGAGCATGCTACATTCTTCCTTATCATCATCTCGGGCACTTTCGGGAGCGCTCCATGAGCCGTCTCGTCTGTGCTGTCAGCTCCCCCAGTTCGGCCTAGCCAGTCGCACCAGCGATTTTTAGCGCGTCAGCGGAGTGATTGAATGGACGAAGGCAGGAGCGAAACGAGCTGCACCGGCACCGTCAGCGGGCGCAATTGCCCCATTGCCGCGCTGAGGACCGGAATGGGGCAGCAAAAAATGACTGAAATATATCGCAACAGAATGGCCGCATAACGTCGCTGACGAGGCGGCAATAAAATGTCGGCGGCGGCGTTCCGCACGCACGCGATCGCCTGGCGGCTGCCACGAAGGTGCGCTCCCCGCACGGCCACCCAAGTCGCGTGCGGCTGCCATTCTCTCGAGAAGAGAACGCCGCTCGCTAGCGCTCGAGAGGCTCGGGCGCTAGACTCTATTACAAAGGGGCTTAAAAGTTTATGCAAACAGTCTGCGGCAGGTATGGCAGCGGCAGTTGATTTTCGTGCGAATCACCGGACGGGATTTGCTCTTAGCATGAAAGGGACGCAACAAACGCCAGGTATCCATCCATAGCGGGTCTATCGTGTCATAAAATTTTGTCAAACAACGCAAGTATCACGTGCTAAAACCGCACGCTGATGCATTTCCTGGATCAAGCTTCTCTAATGTTGGGGTCAACGGTTCCAACCAGCTTTACTCATAGGTTGTTTTCGAAGAGAATTATGTCTTGTTGGCTTCCAATCGACGATGAACTTTGACCCCAAGGAAAACTCTTCGTAGCTTCTGGCTTTATCGCCGTTCGCATTCCTTTGGGTTCTCGAGACGCAGCCCGCGTTTATCGCCCTCATAAAAGCGTCTCGATGCTGTCGAACTTAATGAATCCGTGTCACTTAAGCCATAAATCGCGAGCAGTGGCGAATTCCCCGGCGTCGGAACGTCGGTTGCGAAACGCCACACACAGAGCTCCGCTCGGAAGGTTTTTTCGGTGCTCGTAAAACACATAAAGTACGACGGGAAAAGTCGGAAAGAGGCAGCCGACGGCCAAAGGCCAACCTCGCAGGTACAATCCGACGACGACGGGTGGTCGGCCTTTCCGCACTGTTGCGATGGCAAAAAAACGAAGCAATTAGCTCTCTTCCCTTCCGCCGGCAGCAACGATACGAGCCGGCATCGTTAACCACACACATAACGCACACGATCTCAGGGGCCAACAAAAAGTTCGGTTCAGTGAAAGCCGTCGAAGAAAATAACCGGAACCTGTTGCGCAGCTTATGT
>JNEY01000013.1:981944-999138 GCA_020875895.1 Aphelenchus avenae
ATGCTTTTCATATGTTCGACGTCTTGCTTGTCTCTTGCGATGCCGGTTCACGGATTCGGCACTATGGCGCTACAAAGGTCATGGTACTGTACTACGCTGCTCACTGCTTTCATCATCCAAGTCAAGCGTTGCCGATCGACCGGGGTCAAACACGTCTATCTAAAGGATCTAGCGCGACCAATTCCGGTTGTTACAGTCTGGATTGAAACCATGCGACAAATTGTCACTCCACGTTTATCCAATCGCTTGCTTATTGCGGAAAACGAACGCATCCTAAATTAAGTCATGACAAGCGACAACGTTAGCCTAAGAAGTTTGAGCCATATGCATTATCCCAACTGGGATTCGATCGAGTCTACATTTCTCGGACGTCCAACGCTACTTGTCATTCACGCAACAACATGGATTGGCCCCAGCTACGACATCGCGTCGTATTTTCCGACATACCGCGTCTCGTGTTCCCATGAAGATGTTAGTCGCTATCATACACCCGCTTCATTGGCCATAGAAGTAGAAGCAACTGACCCGCATGTTTGCGGTGCTGCTCTACTAAACACGCCTTTTGCTACAAATGCAAAGTGTTTCATTCTTACGATTAACGACCGACTACCTACGTCACTCTACGAGCAAGTGAAAGCGGCTCGTTATGACATGCTTGTCAACTGCCCGGCATTGCAGTGTCATCACTTGTCTATGCTCGCGAAAAGTGGCACAGTATGTGCCCTAAACTACGACTCGAGCTTTTCGGATTACTTCTTTCCTCTACCCATCAACGAGCTGACTGCATTAGCTGAGAATTTGCAGCGCCGCGCTAGACGCGATTCTAAATTTCGCAGCGCTGTGATTCAGTACAAGTGGACATTTGAGCACTTCTCTTACGCCGCTCTGCACGACCAACGTTCCGTATTTGCGGACGTGTTTCCGAAACTGTTTCCGATGTTCAAAGCTGTCAGTCCTACCATATTCCTCAAACGATTTCCGCATTCTACCTGCGACATTTTGGTAGAAGTAGTTTTCGTGCACGTTCTATGCGAGCCCATTTTGCTGGACCCCATTAGTCCGCTGGACTAACGAGCCGTGATTCGTGTTCGCGTCGTCATATCTTCAACTATTTGAACTCGCGTCTCTTCGTCACCATCAGGTACATTTTCGGTTCTAGAAGTGTCGACAGCGTTCCTCCATAACGCCCAGGTATGCATCGCGCAATACCGATAAGCTCCGATTTTCGCTTCGACATGCAAATTAGAAACGCACCGCTAGAGATCAGCGAACCAGAACGCATACGCCGCGAAAACATGATTAGCATCATTCATCGAGAGCGTATTTTCGATCTCATTCTTCAGTCAGAATTGCGCGAGCGTAAGCCAAAAATCGCAAACATCCTTAAACTCTTGTGGGTTACCAAAGAAACTCGTAAGTACCTCTGCTCCTTCTTTGCCAACATCCAATCTATTCGTCTTACTTACGACGGAGTAGAGGTTTGCGGTGATCACATGCAGTTCTACACTCGTCGTTCCTTCGGATGGAAGCTACTCGAGACAATGCTTCGCATTAGTACCTGTTCGTCATTCGACGACGAACTCCGCATTTGCCTTGATTCGCTTCACATCGACAGCACGTTCGCTAAACGTCAGAGTGTTCGATACCAACTTCTTCGCTTCCAGTCGCTCAAGCAAGTTTCAGGTCGTTTCTTCACGCCCATTACAGAAGGCAATGTCAAGCTTCTGATGATAGCATTGGCACGTACAAATGCTGAAAGCATTGTTTCGGTAAAAGGAGTTACTGCAAGAAGCGTGACTGAATTTCTCGAGAAGATGCCGCTACGACTACAACAATCATCGTTAAACATCGACATCAGCGCGTTCGTAAACTATGACTGCTACGGTTACGTTTCGCTTGAGAAGCTAGTCTTCTCAGCAGAAGTGATGAGCGATGCGACATCAGAAGGAGCATTTACTGTCTTTCACAAGACACGTGTACCATCATCACTACGCATCGCATTCGAGTACTCAGCGTTTGCACACCGTGTTACAGAGCTTATGTTTGTCGTGTACAGCAAGCCGGACGACGAAGCTTGGATCGTAGCGAGTGCTGCGCTAATCGCCATCAAACAGTTCCTGCCAAACATCAAGATAGTCAACTTCGAGCTCCGTTACGAAGGGGAATTCTCGTTATACTCGCAGCACGACACGGCAGCCTTAGCATCGAATATTGCTTGTGACTTACGGCAAATTCAGCAAAGCATTGCTCAACTAGGGCAGTACGGAAACAATAGACCCGTACCAGGAAGACTTTCCTTAAACTGCGGAATCGAAGTGGACGGGCACAGAAACCGTGTAGCCGACGCACTTCTAGAATACGGCACGGTTTTCGCTAGGGCATTCCCCACTCTTATCAGCGATAACCTTCACTTCACTGGCATCTTGAACGTAGAAGGTTCGGAAATTGACGTAACGATCGCCATATGGACCAACGATTGGCAGTACGAACGACATCAGAAGAGAGCTACCAAGCGTGCCATAGACGAGGATGTCCAGGAAAAAACCAGCCCGAAAGCATCAGCCAGTACAATGGGACACGACCGACGAGCAATTCGCCAATCTCGCTCAAGCCGGGAATAATTGGCATGATCCAGGCTTTGTCTTCGATCAACAAGCCGAAACGTTAGCCGACATTCGTCGTAACCGTCATCACTCAGCCATCCAGAACTCCAAGAAACTTAGTCCGTACGACACGGATTGGAGCTCTACCACCGGTTCACCGTCTGAAAACTTAGCGTCTACTCTTCGTGAACGGCATTCAGTCTAAAACTTCGTCGTAACGGCATGTACATAGCTTCTTGTTTTCTTCCTTTAAAACTCTCCTTCTAAGTATTTGATTCATCGGTCATTACCTTCGTGATTTCGTTCAGCCATTCGTTCTTGCTCTGTTCTTCGCAATAGGTAAGCTTGTCTTCACGTCTGGGCCCGAACTGGTTTAATCGCTAGCATGCTTCAGTGTCCCAGGGCCCGGTGACCTGTTGCAACTCCAGTTCTGTAAGATCACGTGATTCGTAAGCAAGCCAGCCTTCTAGTCATCTGCATTACTTCTTCATTCGTCATCATTCTTTACAGAAAAACGTCTTTAACATGCGTCTTCTGAAAGACATACTAGTTCCACAGCGCGTACCTGCACGCATCGTCAGAATTTGCATGCTCTTGGCCGTCAGTGGTGCTAAGTCCCCACTTCAATTGACATTACGTTAAGAATTCCTTTGGAGTGCCACTGACATTTCCCCAGTTGATCCGTCACATATTCTTCTTGATTCCATCTGCTTGAATCGGAATGGTACCGGCGTATTTAGAACGGTATCGGAGAGAAAAGAATGAACTACTGCGCAGAAAAAATGAAAAAAAAAGACATAAAGCGCAGTAGTAGTCGGAGAGTGACGAAGAAATGTACCGGAGATATTGCTAGCACGCAGCATTTGTATGTTTTGCATGTTTTAATTTGCTATTTCCAGAAGTTAGTTCTTCATGCCCGTCGCCATGAACGCCCAATCCACGCTCAGTGCTCATTACAAGCTGCTACTCAGTGACCGCTGCTGTTCTACGCAGTGCGCTTACATCAGTCAGTGCTCTGCCCCACCACTTCCGTAATCGTCGGGCTGTCCTGTTCTATACCCCGTGGCCAACCTTCATGGCTGCGGGGACGCAGCCAAACACCGGTGGGGTACGGATCGGATGAAGCACCAGCAGTGCAAGCTGTTCTCTTCGCGCAGTGCACTCTGCCACAGCAGCGCCGGCGGATCAGTCAGTCTCAGAGCAATCGCCCATTAGGGTCATCGTCTTCGTAAAACGCCTCAGAGCCTTCGCCTTCGAGCCAGAATCCTTCGACCAGAGCATTGCCCCGTCGGGCCAGAACCTTCGTCATGCCATTCAACAGCCAAACCGAGCACGCTATTTGAGCACGCATAGTGGATCGTTCATTTGTACATGTTTTGTATTTTTGTACTACATATTCGCATTTTTCGTCCGGTCATACCTGAAATGTCTTTGTCTTCAACTTCAAGGTCTCAATGGTTACCGAGTGACTCATGTTTCCCGATATCCTGCTTCCCTTCCTCTACCTGGACAAGACAGGTCTGGTGGACCAGACTTGCTGTAGCGGTGGAATGTGGCGTAGCCAGAATGCCTCTTTGCCATGCATGCGGCTGGCTCCGCCTTTCGCCCTTCTCGAGCCAGCTGCCTCGTTCCAGAGTTTTGGAGTGCGCATATTCGGAGCACGTTGATATTCGTCTTTACTGCTGCTAGCAATAAACAACTGGTGGATTCGGAGTCGCAGGTGCACGTTACCGTACGGTACAGGTATTCCTAGCTTAAGGGCTACACCTAAGCTAAGGGCCAGTAGGGCCATTAGGCTACACGTTTATTCTACGTATGTCACATTGCTTTCCTTAAATTTCTGGGATAAAATAACGCAACGTAAGCATTGAGGGTACTTACCAGTGTTCATGGCACTACAGAAACAGGTGAATGAATGGCCCAGCTAAAGCATGGCTACTGAGCATGGAGTGGAATGCCTGGCCAAGGCATGTAGCAAGTATTCACTGAGCAGCTACACACTACAGCTAGCACTCGAAAAAGAGAGTTGGGGCAAACATAGCAAACAGCGTAACGTAACAACGCCATAGCAGACGTGGCGTTTTAGGACGACTGGACCTAGTATGCATACAAATGCAAGATGGACACAATAGAGCAATCGTTAGCTTCGCCACCTTCGTCTTCAAGCCGGTTAATAGGGTGTGACCTGCAGGACAACCATACCCATCCCGATAACCATACAAGCCATAACCTCAAACCTTGAACCAAGACGACTCGGACCCTAAAGCAAGAGCACTCACAGCGTGAAGTAGGATGACTCAGGCCTTAACATTCAGAGTCTGAAGCAGGAGACCTCAGTGCGTAAAAGAGAACACTCACAGCTTGAAGAAAGATGTCTCAAGTCTTAACCTCTGCACTCGAAGCAAGAACACTCATCGCGTACAGAGAACATTCGCAGACAATACAGGTCTTAATCTCAGAGCTTCAAGCAAGAGAACTCATTTCTTAAGAGAGAACATTCACAGCTTAAAAACGATGACCCAGCCCTTAACCTCAGAGACTAAAGCAAGACGAGTCAGACCTAAACCTCAAGCCTTGAACCAAGACGACTCAGACCCTAAGGCAAGAGCAATCGCAGCTTGAAGTAGGACGACTCAGGCCTTAACTTCAGAGAATGAAGCAAGAGAACTCGGTGCTTAAGAGAGAACACTCACAGCTTGAAGGAGGATGTCTCAAGTATTAACCTCCGCACTCGAAGCAAGAAGACACAGTGCTTACTGCGAACATTCACGGACCACTCAGACCTTAACCATAGAGCTTCAAGCAAGAAACCCATTGCTTAAGAGAGAGCTTCACAGCTTGAGCAAGACGACTCAGGCTTAACCTCAGAGATTAAATCAAGAGAACTCAGTGATTATGAGAGAACACCCACAGTTTGTAGCAGGATGTCTTAACCTCCGCGCATGCAACAAGAAGCAGCAAGTGCTTACTGGAGAGCATTCACAGCATGAAGCACGGTGACTCAGGCCGTAACCTCAGAGATTATAGCAAGACGACTCAGACTTTAACTCGGAGCCAAAATCAAGACGACTCGGACCCTAAAGCGACAGCACTCACAGCTTGAGCAAGATAACTCAGGCCTTAACCTCATAGCAAGAGAACTCAGTGCTTAAGAGAGAACACTCACATCTTGATGCAAGACTACTCAGACCTTGACTTAGAGGTTGAAGCAAGACGCACCAGACCGTAACTGGGCCGCCGAAGGGGGCCCCACGGCTAGTGCATACAAATGCAAGATGGACACAATAGAGCAATCGTTAGCTTTTTATTTAAAACAAGCCTAACGGTACAAGCCAGTGCAGTGGTGCATGCGGTGGATGACCATGTCTTCTGCGACGTGCGTCTAGCAGTGCTTGTAACAGCCGACGACCATTTGGCAGTTCGGGCAGATGTGGACCGCGTCCATCACGCAGCACGCGACGAACAGCAGCCTAAAGGTGTAGGTTTTCACATGCCATTCCTAACATGGCAAGACTCCGCAAGGAAAACTTACGGGCAAAAGAGGAAGAGTCCCAGGACGATGCAGACGATGGACGCCATGCCGCACTCGGTACGAACCATAGTTTGAATCATGGCTTGGCAATTCCTAAATCCCATGCTGGGATAAGCCGGTCGGTAAAGAACGAGACGAGACTCGAGAAACTTACGGGCATTGCATTTGAACCGGCTGGTCACCACTGAGCATCACCGACATGGTGTAGAACGACGAGGGTAGGAGCCGAGTGAGTCGAGAGTGAAGGCTGGACGATGGGGAACATGCCTGATTGACACATCATGCTTGTTTTATACACTTTCGCGGACATTAATTTGCATATGCTAACGAAAAACCTAACCAAGCGTGCATGGCGGTCGAGAGCACCGGATCAAGCACGAACCTTACATTTCGTCGTTTGGTGCGTTGAGAGTTTCACGAAAGCCAAGTGATAAAGCAGTAGGTATTAGTAAATTGAAGACACTAACTCATACGACACACCGACGAACGGGCCGGACTGTACGCAGTTTGTTGCACTACACAGGGTTTAATCAAACAGATGCGCGTTTAGCGCTGCATTTTGACTGAGCTACCCACAAACTTCTATAAACGTTGCCTTTGTTGAATTGGTGACTGCAAATGAAGGCCGAGGACCACTCCATTGTCGTGATAGTTTATCCACTAGACATTTGCTTGTCACAACGCTGACAAACATAGCTCTTCAAACGAAACCTCAAGGCTAAAGCAATCTTCGGCTTGGATCTACGAAAAGTTTTATGTGACCTCTTAGAGTGATGCTGCAAACGTGCACCAACGTTAGGCAGGATAACTTCCCTGCTGTGGGTGACAAGCGTACCATGCATGACCAGTGGAAATGACAATCGTGAAAAGAACGAAGCTTGAAAACGTGCACGCATCGGATGGCTATACCATGTTGGCCGAAGGAAATAAACAAACGGAAGGTGAAGTTACACAGATGCACATAGTAACAACTGTGCAGAGGTTAGAAAACGGAGTTATGCCTTAGAATGCACGAGACGTAGGAGAGGCTCGGGCCAAGATCTCGGAAAGGTGAGGGTCCAGCTTCCCCCGGTGGAGTCGTAAACCTAAGCTTAAGACTAAACAGGCTGACAGTAGACTCATGGATGGCTTTCCAATGCCTGAGCTCTAAGAACGGTCTAAGCCTAAGCGTATGCATAGGCTGACTAACATTACTCCACAGGGGGAAACTTGAATACAGCCCTCGGAATAAACAGTGTGCAGAAGTTAGGTGGATGCGTGAAGGGCTCGTGTAATTCGGAGCTCGGCTTCCAGGCGCTGCGGATCGTACGGCCAGAGAGCGTAGCCGTCCTGGCCCGACTTGTTCTTACGCTTCATGTCTCCACCCTGAAACGTGCAGTAGTCAAGAATATTCTGCGACACCTTCGCCTCACTCTTACCTTGCGGACCAGCATGCGCATGCTAGTACCACAGCCTGCAGAAGCAGCGATCAGCATCGGTGTCATTCCCTTCTCGTCCGGCTTGTTCGGGTCCGCACCCATGTCCAGCAGAGCCTTGATGCACTCGTACTGACGGTAACGCGTCGCGTAGTGCAGGGCGGTGCACGAGCTCTTGTCCACCGTGTGCACCGGATGCAAGCGCGTTACGCGAGCCAGCACTGGCACGCACGCGTTGAGTAGATCGAGCTAAACAACGCGTTGAACCGCTTAGTCTGCTCTGCGACCTACGACTTTGGCGTGTCCCCAGTTGGCCGCGATGGAGAATGCAGTCTCGCTCTTCTTGTTTTGGCAGTCAACGCGAGCACCGCTATTCAGAAGCAGCTTGACGATGTCTTCTGAACCGGTGTAGGAAGCCAGCATCAGTGGCGTCCACCCGTAGCGGTTCTTTCCGTTCACGAACTCGTTCTTCAGCAGGAGTTCCTGAATGTAGCCGGTTAATGCGAACATTTTTGACTTGGTGGTACCTGAACCCAATCCGTGTTGGCGGCCATGATCGCTGCGAAGAGTGTGCCGCTGTAGCTAACGGGGTATATGATGGGCGGTGGCATGCGTTGGATCACGTCCAGAAGCGTCTCCTCCTCAAGTGGGTTCATGCGATTACCACCAGGAGTCGTCTTGTTACGACGCAACGAGTCGAAAGCGTGGCCGACACGCTAAGCAATATCCGTTAGAATCACTTGCTTCCAGGTCAACGCCTGAGTATGCAATCAAAATGATTAAACACAATTAATTCAGTAACTTTTCTTTTGCATCATTGATCCGCGTAATTTTGTTTTCTCGGTCAGCCGTGCATGTAGAGTTCTGATTTTTTCGCAGGCAGTTCCGCCTTTGAGGGCGCTACAAAATTCCAGGTTTCATTTTTGGGCCGCTTGACAGGAGCTGAGAGATACCAGTGCAAGCACCGCCTTACAGCAGCCGAGAGTTAGCAATGCAAGCAAAGCTCAACATGAGCCGAGAGTTATCAGTGCAAGCACCGCTTGACAGGAGCTGAGAATGAGCAGTGAAAGGACCGCTTGACAGGAGCTGAGAGATAGCAGTGCAAACACCGCTTTAACATCAGTTAGCAATGCAGGCACCGCTTGACAGAAGCAGGGAGTTAGCAGTGCAAGGAACGCTTGATAGGAGCTAAGAGTACAATATTATGATCCTACAAGTCAACCCCGTTCAGCGCCAGATCTATGAATGCAATTCGCCTTAAGACGGAAGCCACACGGCCGCCCGCGAAGCGGGCGGAACATTGAATGCTAGTACCTGCTTGAAGGAGCTCTTAGGAGTACGCCGACGCTCGGCACGGAACCGGTGAAGTTCGTATAATGCGCCTGCAATCACATCGCAGTGTTGTGGTAGGAAGCCCATGACCTAAATTGGTTGAAAGAAATTAGGCAAGCGGCAGGAAAACGGCACAGTTTCTCACTATATCTTACGAGATAGAGCGTGCGCCAGTTCATGCTCTGGAACTCAGCAAGGCCAATGTCCTCGTAGTAGAAATTCTGCGCGTAAAGCGGGACGCCGATTATGTGCAGGAATTCCGAGACGCAGCGAGCTCGATCAAGCGCTTCCACCGGGTAGTGATATGTGGCGGCTCGCGGGTACATTTCTAAACTTTTCGACATTATGTGAACTCCACCCCATATTTTCGCACTTGGCATCTTCTTAACGCATGGTACGCAACACCCTGCACTGGTCTTACAGACACTAAGAAAGTAACGGGTACTTTCGCACGTAGGTGAATACTAGCCAGTATTACCTGCGACTTTCTAACGAGTGGCGGTTGGAATGGTCGTCTCTGATCCACAGCGCAGCAAAAGCGGGCGGCTGACACGTTGAACTGAAGAAGGCCGACCGAGAAGCGAATGGCAATCGCTCGAGCGACGACGGCTCAGCCCGGCCGGCAAGCGAGGGATTCTCGCGATGAAAAGTCAGCACGTATTGCATGCGTTCCGCTCTGTTTGTCCAGAAGAACAGCGCTTCAGATTGAAGCGAAAACATCCAAGTCACAGTTAAACAGTACAGTTATTAAGCCCTTCCTTTCAGCGCTCTCAGATCACATTTTCCTAGAGTGATGCATTAAGTTTGATTACTTGCTATTAGGCGAAGGTTTCGTAATGTTCCTGTTAGAACGAGACTTCATTTGCAAACTGTGCTCTACATCCAATTGCAAACATATACGTCATGTTTTGTACAAAATTACACGGATGGAGTCGACGGGGTACTGGCTTTCTGGACAACAAGCTCGTCTTCATGCTTCACGTGGAACTCGACGCGGCTGTCCATAACCTCCAGGAATAGGAGGAAGTAGAAGAGACTATTGCACCCGACCAGAATGTACTCCGCCACGGAGAACAAAGCGTATGCTAAAAGGTCCGATAGCTGGAAAACAGGAACATGATTAACTTACCGAGCCCGCTGCACTTGAGTACATAAATCCCGTAGGAGATACCCGTGGACCAGGAGAGCGGGTACGCGATGAGGAAGGTCGCGCACTTCACGTAGAACACCTTCTCGTGCTGAACTCGTACGAAGTCAGTAATACGTGCGGAAACAAACGGGTCTCACCATGGGCGAAAGTTTGCGCACTCCTGCGTAATGGTGCAAAACGCAGTTGAACATCATGTTGAAGTCGAACGCAATGATCCATACTGCGTAGCAGACAGCGTGGATTCCTGAAAAAAGAGGCAGTGCAAGGAGGAAGCACCCATTTGTCGTACCGAAGTATGTCTCAATGTCGATGATTGAGACGGTGACCAACCCGATCGCTTCAACGACAAGGATGCGAGGAGAGTACTTCACCATGTTCTGGAACCATCGCTCCTGGCTGTACTCAGAATGACCCAGTCGATAGAGGTTCTTGTAGATCTAAAAGGCTTCTTGCATATGTCGTTGTTAGCTTGATGATATTGGTAGACATTGAATGCTAAACTGCTTTATTTGTTTCTTCGAGAAACCATGGGCGAGTTTCGGTTTAAGCGAGCTTCTGACCCGATATTGCAGTTTCGGTGTTAAGCGGACGTGAAATCGATGCAAGGGCCTTCGCAAGCATTTGAGTTTATTACTGTTTATGTTTTTACACGTTCTTCCACCCAAACACCAGCGTAAAATGTCTGCAAAACAGCATGCGGTAACGAGACCGTGTTGCAAACACGCCGTGTTTATGACGAGCGCCGCTCGTGTAATGATAGCGATCTCGGTCTTCGCGCACTTACCACTCCGAAGAAGAGTCGAGGCGGAAGGTGCGCGGAAAGCACGAGCAGCCAGAAGAACTTCTGCGGCTTCCACACGCCGATTGAGTAACTCACTGGCGGGAATGTGCTGGAATGATAACATAGGTTATGCAACACTTTCCAGGTCCGTTACCTTTTGACATCTGGGCAATTTGTTGAGGTAAAGTTGAGAACCCTGTCGATTTGGAAGAGGTATGTGTAGGCTATGCACAAGTAGCAGCCAATGCCGGGAAGTAATGCACCTAAAGCATGGCGTACTGAACCCTTTGCGACAGCCTCTATGGACAGTGTCAGAAAACAAATCGTCCACATGCCTTACCGAGTAAGCACAACGTGCGGATCTTAAACCGGCATTCGGGTTTCTTCGGCCATGCGCAGGCCAAGGATGACATGCCAATGATGTCGCCATTGCACGTGGAGTTCTTGGCAGACGTTAGAGACTTGCAGCTCTCCGTCTCCTCCATGCTCACCGGAATGAAGCTTTTCATGAACTGAACCACCGGGTTCTGTCGCCCCAAAAGTCGGATACGGGTGCAAACGTCCGCTGTTCACGGGGCGTGAGGTGAATAATATCCGCTCAGAAACCACTTGAACGGCAAGGTGGAAAGCAAGAACAGTCTGTAACAGCCCTGGAAATTATCCTCAACGCATGATGAGAAAGCACGTTAATTAACCGTGACTGGCGGCACAATCACGTTACACGCAGCGATCGTCCAGATCCGCGATAAGCGGGAAAAGGAAGGTATTAATTGGTTAGCGGAACCATGCGGGCCCAGAAAGGACTTCCTGCTCTTCGCGGCGATGACACCTCCTCAACGGGAGACAGAGTCTGTCTATCGGTCGGACTCCACTTCTTTAACGGAGAATAATTTGTTTGTGATCAGAGATTCTTGGCGCACTACGTCACACCGTTCCTTCAACCTGCGCGATGACCTTTGACGACTGGACTGGGCAAATTCGGCCGCCGACATCCAATCGACGGGCATCGAAGAATGATGTTTTTAGCAGACGAATGCTTACGTCACCGTTATACGATGCACGATAAACGTTGGTTCTATGAGGACAACTGTTTGCACTCTGTTAAAGTGGACGGCATCCCTGTTGCTAAACTTCGATGCCGGGACACTGAAAGGTAGATGCACAAACGTAAGGGACATGCTACATGAAGTATTATCAAATCAATTTCCTACCCGTGACTCGCTAACGGTTTCAGAGAGCTTGTGCAAAATTAGAGCAAGGTACGGTCACGCAATCGTTCAGTGGGTAGATTTAATTGGTTGTCTTACAATAATTACTTGACACTGCAAAATAAGCTCAAAACATTTTCCAAATGGCTACCCTCTGCCAAAACGTTAGGGACATGTTGCCCGAAGAACAGAGAAGAAACATCTTGATGACAATCACCCGTAGGCTAAGTGTCTCGCAGCTGTCCTAGTGGACCGACGCAGCGATAGGTAGGTGATCAAGGGACGCGCATGGAGTATTTGATCTGATAGTACGCAACTATGGGACGGGTTCCGCCCGATCAGTTGCAGTTCTCTTCTTTTTCCGTGTTTTCTGCTCCTGGCCGGACGACCGCCTTGATGAAGTAATCCCACCTCGGGGGCGCAATACAGCGAGCATCTTGAAATGGTGACGGTCAACTGCACCTCCTTCACCATGTGGGAGTCGCAGACAGTTCATGGAGATCGCATGCCTCTAGGTCCTTATGATCAAAGTTCGACGAAAAAATTACCGCAGTGCAGTGTCAATTGCTATCAGCTTAGGGCAGAGGAGTCCACTTTACAGTTGAGAGGTCGATCAAATCGACGCGGCTGCGCTAGTACCTAAGTAGCTTTAGTGTGCAGGGGAAGCTTCCTCGAAGTAGGTAGGTAGCTAAATGAGTTTCCCGACAAAAGGCTTGACACGGCCATAGATGAGGGGAAGTGGCACAACCGACTGCACTGATAACTTTGCAATGACCTGAATGTGATGCTTCTACTTGTCATGGTTGGACCGGATGCAGAAAATTTACCTTGGCCTGCATTGTGGTTAGTGCTACCCAAAAGATCGGCTGAAATTATACCGATTTCAAAACACCATTGCCCAAAATGAGTTGCCCAACGAGCATTACCCACGAGGTTACATAGTAGCCAGTATAAGGTCTACTTTGGTAGTGTAGGAGCCGAATCAACCTTTATCACTTTGCACCATGCTGTTACCTACGTGCCTTTTACACTGCAATCACTTCCAGGAATCAAGCGACGACCAAGGTCCATATATCACCCACTCCATAGTGGCCTGATGTTGAAACAAAACTGAAATGGGGACTCAATGGCCGTTAACGTGGTCTCAGCATTTTCTCATTCATCACCACGAGTGAGAACAGAGAACGGTGCTCCTGAAATAAACTCATCTTCCCACCGCCACTTCCAAAGGGAAGCCACTCTTCGAAACAAACGCGAGCCGGGCATTTTGATTCCACTTTTGTTGTCCGCGATACTCGCGAGCACATGAGAGCAATGCCATGGTGAAATGAAAACTCGTGCAGTGAACTACGGTTCAAGTCGCTTTGCACGCTGAACCCATAACTACATGACTCCGATCAAAGTCAATTGCGCCTAGTAAGCGGTGTATTGCACAACTTTTATTGAGACTAGTATCTACTGGTCCATTGTCATACGGCGTTCGAGTTTCTTCCTCGCAGCTTCCTTGGCGGCGTTTGGCTGAGTGGGCTTAGGTCGCACGATATTGCCCACCTTTTCGGCAAAGTTGAGGCTGCTAAGGGACTCCTGGAACTCGGACGTTTCGGCAGCCACTTGCACGATCATGAGCGTTTTGCTATCGCCGTCTGAAGCAAGCACCATTTAGGCTGCTGAGACGCGTGTAAAGAAAACGTACTTAGTGAGTCCTGAAGAACTCTGGTGAGAAGGCAGTTCCTAAATGGAATGTGAGACTGTTGACGACGCAGAGCCGATACGACGTTGCCCAACTCCGAAAGACTTTTGTTAATAAATTGTGCTTCCTTCAGCTGCGCCCCGGTAGCTTGAGATTTGGCCACGCGTTCCGAGCCGGCCAAATCGATCAAGTTCAAGCGACCTGAAACAATATGCGCATCACTTGGGACATTACTTTGCTTCCTCCGTACCAGTGGAAGTAGTGCCGGAGGATAGGTCACGCATGTTCACAGTCACCATTATGACCGCATGAGATCGACTCGAGTTGGCATTCAACGCTGTCGCAGCAACGGACCGATTTCTGCGTCCTTCCCGAAGGATTTCATTCACAGCTTCAAGGCTTTCAACGGAGCGTCGCACGATCCCGCGGACCTCCTGTCGACCGTCTGCGTCCATTCGTAGTTGCGGCTTTTCCGTCGCGTCGTTTCCTAGCAGATCTCTAAAGGTGCAAAGCAGGCATAATAGTTGACGCGCTCACGCACCTGATTTTCTCGTTATAGATCTCGATCATCGACACGTGTATCTCGTAATCGAGGTGTTCCGATGACTCGTCGAGAGTCCGGAAGATCTCTATTAGCGCTCGCTGGCCAATACCAGGATTGTTCTCGGGCCCCTACAACGTCCGCAGTAGCGTAGAAACATAAGCAGACAGATTACATCCATGGTGTAGGTCTTGCCACTACCGGTGTGCCCGTAAGCGAACATCGAAACATTCTTCCCGTCCAGGCAGCTGCGGATCAGCGGGCTTACTTCAGCGTATATCTGACATGCATTGACTGCTGCATTAGCCTCGGGCGCAGCTGCTTACGTCCAGTTGGGTCGCTGATTCACTGAACACTTTGTCGAAAAGATACCGACGACTTCCCGAGTCCAACTGCACGGCAATAGAGTCGTTGTCCAGCGTGTCTTGCTGCAGAGAGGCATTCTCGGTAGCGGTGGATGACGGGCGAATGCGACAGAAAACTCGAATATTACCTAAATAGCGTCTTTGCAACATTTCCGAATTACGATGCTGACCTCTGATTTCAACAAGCGTATCGTGCAAAGCCTTTCTCAAGCGAACTTCCTCTTCGTAGCGTTGCGTCAGCTTCGATATGTAGCGAGGGATTAGTGAAAGCAAGTAGGACCGGACTTCTTCGAACGCATCGTTCACTTGTTGTTGGTAATATTCTTTCAGCTTAGCCTAAATTCGCAGCTGTGCCGTTCTCCGGCCACAAACAACGAAAGCCCACGCGGGACCCTTGTGGACAAACCTTCTCCTGCATCAGTAATGACAGCTCTTTCCGTAGTTCGGCCACATCCATTGTTGGAGGCGGTGTTTTTTCATCTTCCACAGTGATGTGCACGTGCGGAGGGTCGGCAGGAATAATTGGCGTAGAGGCTCCGGAACTGATAGAGGAGCAGCTCGACCCCAATGTCTCTGTTTGAGGTACGTCCGGCATTTCGGTTTGGCAGCAGCTATCGACGAGTATCGGAATATTCGAGTAGCTTTGTTGAGTTCCACGGATCTGAAGGCGGCGGCTCTCCATCTGTGACTCTCGCAGAAGGTCCTTTAGCTCAAGAATTTCATTGGAGAGGTGGCCGAAGTCTAGCGAGAGGTAGGAAATCCCTTTGAGCACCTTCCGAGGCTTTCGACGCTCAGCGGTCCCATCCACGCCAAGCTCTGCAAGCAGAAATTCATTACCGAATAGATGAGTTGGTGAACTTGAATGAACTTACCTCTCAGCTCCGCCTTGAGTTCGTTGATCTCCCCCTCCTGCTCGTCGATGATAAGCTCCAAGCTCTTGATCAGTCGATCCTTCGTCTACAAGAGATGGGTACAGATATGCTGGGGGATGCATAGCAGCAATACCTCTACGTGCGACTGAAGGAAGCTTTGACGTAGTTCATAGTCACGCTTCCGCAGCTGATGGTCGCAGTTGCACGAGGTGAACATGGCGCTGCTATCGACCTCATACTCGTCTTCGCCCACTTCCATCTCGAACTTTTCTCTAAGTACGGACGTAGAAAACGTAGGACGTAGGGACGATCGAGTTAGACAGACCGCAAACGCTATCGGGATAGTCGCGGGTGTGTAAGTGCAGTTTAGCAACAATTAGCTAATGACTGAACATCTACGAACCCGACAAAAAGTTCGCCAAAGCATTCTAAAGGCTTTTCGCTCCTGATGACAACAAGCGCACATTCTTTGTATACTAGTGGCCCTGCCTAACTCATACAGTAGGTGAGAACAAAGAACCTCCGCGAGCAATAGTTTCAACGTGTTTCTGAGCAGCGCCGATTTTAGCGACGAAAAAGCGGATGTTGTCTTAATCTGTCCGGTTCCGACACGTCCTCGTTCCCGCAATAGCGGTGCGCCTTTTTGCGTCCACCTTCGCAGCAGCACTTCTCCCCGTGGGATGTCCGGTCGCACAAGTACGCATATGGAGAAGTAATGAATAGCTACAGGCAAAGAGAGATCGGATGCAGACTGGCGCAGCGCGCGGCTCACCTGCGGATAACCCAGATTTACCTCACCTCACTGAGTGGAATGACCACTCAGGCGTGCGATAGACGGACTCCCACTTCCAGTGTGGGCCTAATGACACAGGAATACGAGTAAGTTTAGAGAAGCAAATAGCCACTGAAGGTTGCCAAATACTCCAATGAGTTCTTGGGCTGGCCGAAAGACAAAAACATATCAGACATTAAGTGCACATGTTGACAGAGCTTTGCCTTTAGTACCCTCCCGGAACTATAAAGCCGAAAGCTTGCCAACATGCCATCCAGTGCCGCAGCGCGCAGCAAGCAAAAAGATTATGACATGCCCGGCAGCGGCTGATGATGATAAACTTCGATTATTACAGAGGTCCCGATCTTAAGACACTCGGGCGTATACAGTCGGAGGGATGCGTAATACGAGTGGGGCTATCCATTGTCTCAATAAGGCCACTTGACGCCTCTGGAAATTACAAAGGGATTGAGTGATCAAGACCGGATTTAGACGATACGGAGGCGAACGCGCCTCTGTTTGCATTAGACGATGCAACAAGCGTTCCTCCCGCGACAAGAATGGCTCACGTCGCGCGTAGGACAGTTCTTAGCCGGGGCATGGCGGGTCCTTTCGTAATGAGTCGTTAATTAAACAATGAAGGAAGACATTGAGGGTAATCCATAGCCGATACTACCAGGAAAATCACAGATCCACATCCAAGAGAAATTCCCAGCAGTGTAACAGCGTGTTTAAGAGGGATAACATTACGACTTTGCGTGGACGCCGCTAATCGCTGCTCGTGGCAAGTCACCGCAACTTTTCCCCACCGCTGACCTTGGCCGTGGAACTGTTACGCGTACGGACCGCATTTGAATAGGAGGATGCGCCCGATCGGCGTCGCGGTGGTAAGCGAATGCGGGTAAGGTCGGCGCAGTAGCAGCCAGCCGCAAT
>JNEY01000013.1:1009567-1032065 GCA_020875895.1 Aphelenchus avenae
TAGAACACACTGGGATACTTGCCATTCTTCACTAAATTTATCAAAATTTGACTAATTTTTGGTCGATTTTTGTCGATTTTAGGCAAAATTTTTCAATTTTTTTCGCGTGCCTTCGGCCCGCGAAGGGCTTTGAGATTAGAGCCCCAGCCTTGAATAGAGCCCCCCCTTGAATAGAGCCCCCCCGGAGAGACCTTATGAAAAATAGAGCCCCAGCCTTGAATAGAGCCCCCCCTCGAATAGAGCCCCATCACCAAAGGGGGACCCTTAGGTATCCGAATGGAAGGTACCTCCAAGATATGGTATGCCGAGGAAACACTGCCATTATGCGTTTTAAGACACGTAGAACACACTGGGATACTTGCCATTCTTCACTAAATTTATCAAAATTTGACTAATTTTTGGTCGATTTTTGTCGATTTTAGGCAAAATTTTTCAATTTTTTTCGCGTGCCTTCGGCCCGCGAAGGGCTTTGAGATTAGAGCCCCAGCCTTGAATAGAGCCCCCCCTTGAATAGAGCCCCCCCGGAGAGACCTTATGAAAAATAGAGCCCCAGGGGCTCTATTCGAAAAAATACGGTATTCGGTCTTGAAGGTCTACTGTCGAGATCCGTTCGGCCACATCGTTTAGCTTGGCCTTTTCGATAATACGATCTCCTTGAAAGAACTCGAGCTGATATGAGTTAGCTGAGGCTGGGCCATTAGTTGTCCACGAAAGAGTGCCATCGTCACCAAATCGCTTCAGTTCGGCCGTTTACATAATGCGCATTTCAAGTTTTCTTCGCTGCGGACAAAGTGTTTTCCAACAATAGCATTGACAGCAAGTTTCTCAGTTTCAGTAGTTTCAGTTCAGAAAAACTTGTTCGTCTCGCTTAGCACGATGATTGAATGGGACAGAGACGCACTTTGTGGGCGATACTGCCACAACGCGGTATGCAAATTCACTTGACCGCTCAGTTATAAAACCAGAGCCAATTTTCAGTTCAATCCATCAGTCGTTTTCACTGCTCATCGTCCTCCTAACCGCACTTCGAGTTCTCATCGGCTCCCGCGCCATGACTGCCGCTCGCTCCGACTCGTACTGCTCCGCAACCTCCGAACCGGCCGCACCGTCCAAGGCGGACACCGATAACAAGCCGCGGGACGTGGCTCAAGAGGACGACACGAAGACGCCCACCAGACCCGCCGAGACCAAGCGTAATGACCAGCGTGCCGCGCACAAGTACTCCAACCAGCAGCGTGAACCTGCGCATCGCCGTAGCGACGACACCACTTCAAAGACCTCCGGCACGCGTCGCGACGGCCGCGGTGGTGGTACGCGCGGGTACAACGGTGCAGGCAATACTCGCACTGGCTCCGGAAACCTCCACGGAAACGCCACCAGCCGTCCTCAGAATCGGTAAGTCTGACACTGCTTCTAATTGACTATGACGTAGCGTCTTCAGCTACCTGGAGGAGCTTCAATGGGAGCTATGCAATCTCGACCTGGCCGCGCGCACGCCGCTCGGACCGCTCGTGGTGCCGCACACCCGTAACCTTCTCATCCAGGAAATCCTCCGTCTTCAGCACCAGACCTACATCGGACGCCAGCCGTCTTCGACCAATCCTAACACCGCGTCGCCGCCCAGCGCAAAGCCACCGAGCCTGCTGAACTCCCTGTCAAGCAGCCCCGAGACGCTCTCGGGCGGCTCCCAGCGCATAAGTTCCACCGGAAGTGGCTCCAACTGGCTCGACGGACTTGGCGCTGGCGGTGAGCACTTCGTCATCCAGCATGTAAGCAGCTACATGCCGGTAAACATGCTTCAGTGGTAGCTTTAGGATAACGGCAAGATTACCAAGTGCCAGAAAGTGTACATCCCCGATCATCCCACGTACAACTTCGTCGGTCGCATTCTCGGACCGCGTGGCATCTCCGTTCGTCGTCTCGAGGCAGACACCGACTGCACTATTCTGATTCGCGGCCGAGGCTCCATCAAGGTAGGGAATCGAATAAAATTGGACCTTAGTCTACCGTTGTCCTTCAGGACCAGGAACGCGAGGACAAGCTTCGCGACAATCCGGGATACGAACACCTCAAGGAACGCCTGCACGTGCTTGTAATCGCCGAGGACTTCGATCTGGCGGTCTGCTCCGAGAAGCTGCACCGTGCCGTCTCCGCCATCGAGCGCCTTTTGACGCCCGATTTCGACGGATACAAGCGACAGCAACTGTAGGCTATTCTTACTGCTTGCTGTGACTTACCCGCGAATTTCAGCATCCAGCTCGCCATAATCAACGGAACCTACCGTCAGTAGCAATCGCCACGCACACCCTTCACCAACATGCGTCCCCTGTACCTGAGCCTGTTAAATGAGGTGGCAAGAGAATAAAAGTTTTGTAATAGACCATGTTGACGTAAAGTTCCTGGTACTAGTGTTTGCTGTCCTATTAGTTCCGATTCCTTGCTAGACAATCAGCTGACGAGCGACTGTCATCTAACCTAGGCATGTTTGATTATTAGCTTTAGCTAATCTAGCTTGATTAATTATAGCAAACATGTGTCAATGTCTAAGCTTGACAGCTTATCCCTAAGCAGTGAGTAGGCACTGGGCACCTTCATTCCGAACAGGACTTTATCACCCAGGCCAATCACAGTTTCCAGATGAACGAACGAGTAAACATAGAACGATGGAGCATCTGGGCCGGAGTGTCATGAACTGGGTATATCGTACCCGCAAGCAGACGGCAGAAGTCCATAGGTCAACAGAATAATTGGACAGTCACACCTCTTAAGTCACTTAAGAATAACGTCGTAATCTTCAGCACGAAGGGGCAGTCAAGAACGATGATTTCACTGGAAGTGTTCAAGGAAATAGAGAGAACCGGTAGATCACACGCATACGGCAGGCCAAGAATGAAAACTGACGATGGCAAATGTGACAAGAGGTAATGGAGCACTTCTCAGAGTTTGATGAGTTCATTCTCCTGCTTGTGTCCATTCGAGGCATCATCGGTGGAGGCAGGCTCGGGCTTGCGGACACTATCCTGAGACTCCGTTTCCATCGGCGGGCTCGGCTTATGCTGCTCGTCCTCGACGATCTTAGCCTCGGTCGGAGCAAGCTCCTCCTTCAGTTGTTCGTCCTTTGCGGGAGAATCGTCGATATCCGCCATCTCTTCCTCTTGAGCGTCCTCGAGCTGATAATCCGCCTGATCGGGTTCTTCCTCGTCGTCCTCGATAATGAGGCCGATGATCGCTGCCTCGTCGTCGTCGTCACCGATGGACAGCGGGTCGTCTTCGTCGCAGGAGGTCACTGGAGTAGTGAGTCCGGAGAAGTTTCTAAGCATAGAAATGCTTACGCGTTCCCCGATTATCTTAGGCTCACTCGTCAACGCCTTCGTTGTCTTCACTCTGCTTGTCGTCGTCTTTCTTCTCATCGAGAGCCGACCGAATCTCAGAGAAGGTAGCGTTACCCGGCACAAAGGGCTTCTCGTTAACGGTCGGTGGAGCCTTTGTCTTCGTCACAACAACCGAGTCAGAGTTAGCGGCTTCAGCGTTCTTCTCATCGATTTTGATCTTCTCCACCAGCTCGGTCAGTATTCCAGCATTGTCTCCTAAATACCGTGTAGATACGTACGCGATATGGTTTGCTCCTTACCAGCCGGAGGCTTTTCCTTGGAGCCTTCTTCCTCGTCCGAGCTTCCCTCGCTGCTGGTGAACTGGCGGTTGACGCCGCCCGTGATCTCGTAAGTCTTTGGGCGAGTGACCTTGCGAGGATTGCCAAGCACTTCCTTGAGATCTGACATGGGAGGCTTTGGCTCTTCTGAAATAGAATTGTTTTTAAGCGCATTTAACGGGTGCTGAGCCGTACCCTTCTGCTCGCACTTGGCTTCCTTGGCCTTCTTCTCGTCGCGAAGCATCTGCCCCTCCACGGCTGCATTATGACCGGACTCGAAGAACGGCACTGCCTGCTGGCGGTGAGGAGCGCCACGAGCACCGGATGGCGGTTTGAACTTGCCCTGTGCCATGAGCTGAGCTAAACCGAACACGTACTACCTAGGTAATCGTTGTTCTTAGCGGGTCACATACATCGCAGCTGAATGACCGGCTTCCTTTCGCTCTCGTGCTCAGGCATGGGCACCGTCACCCTTCGACCACCCGAGCCGCCAGGCTTGTTAGCGTCCTGGCCAGAATTCTGAGCCCGGTGGTTGGGCATGTTGCGGCTCCTCTTCGGGCAATCGCGCTGGATGTGACCTTCCTTGCCGCACGAGTAGCACAATAAATCGATGATAGGTGTAATCGTGTCACATGGTAGGTGAAACTTACACTGCCTACGCTGCTTTGCAGTCTCCGCACCACGCTTGAACACGTGACAGTTGCCAGTGCGATGATCTTTTTGGCCACACAGGTCGCATCCTAAATATCTGACTGTCATCGGCTTCTCAACCTTGCGTTTTACCATTAAGGTCACTGAAGGCCGAATGAGCGTCACCATTGCGCGCCCCGTTTTGCGAGTTCAGCTGAATCGGTGCGCGTCGATCGTCCAGGTCACTGTCGTCGTCCGTCTCCTTGAGAAACTCCACAGGACCCTCCACGTCAGCAGTGTCCTTTGAAGTTACCGATGCTTCGCTGGTACTGCTGCTGAGCCGAATCCTGCAACTGCGGTTATACAAGGCCTTCTCCCAGAACTATAGATTGTTTGACTTGTAGCCTAGAGAAATCAGGGGTTTCGTCTTTGTACTCTTTGCGTGCCACTTGCTGACTCTATTTGTTGCGGTCGGTACCCAGACGGTAGGTCAGTGGTTCTGGACAATTCAAGCTTAGCGGGAGGCAACTTAGTATATGATTTTTCCACTGTTGTTCGTATAAGGCAACTTTTCTATACTTACTTGTCACGCGGCACAAAGCCCCGTCCACGACCTTCAGGGCCACGACCGCGCGACGAGAAAGAACTCATTGAAACGCTAAACTGTAATTACAGCAATGACGACCTTTCTACTATCCTAGGTACCGACATGGTATGCACGACTCTTTAACGAAATAGGACGCGTGACTTTATCTGGTCATCACTATTGGTTTAAGGTAAAAGTCCGGAAATACAAGGTTCTCGACTGTCGGGAGAACACGTGGGGCCAGTTGGGGAGATGCATTGCGAGGATGTACACATTCCGAGAATGATGACAACACGGTACGCACCGTCAAAGACATTCTCGGGTAGCGGGATAGGGAAGGGGGAAGTCGATCGCAAGTGGAAAGTCGGGATGGAGGATTGGCGTTCTGTGCCAAGGCGCGCGATTGCGCTCAGCAGTTGCAGCCGCTGTCCCCGTTGCGGTTCGGGCGGCGCTCGTTCAGGCGGATCTGATCCGGGAACTCCGGGAAGTCGTGAGCGTCCTGAGAGTCTCGCTGGAGAGCGTTCCTCGCGATGGCCTGGAAGGCCTCCTCGACGTTGATAGCCTCCTTGGCGGAAACCTAAAAAGCCCTTGCGTAAATATTCTATCGACTCTTCACAATCACAATCACAGTTGGTAAATTTTGTACGCAATAAATTGGACGTACCTCATATAATGGCATTTCATTCTTCTGACGGCACCACGATGTGGCTCTGTGAGCGCTAACGGCCCGGTTTGCGTCATTGTCGATCTTATTGCCGAGTAGAACGAACGGGAAGTTCTCCGGGTCGCGAGGGCTAAAAACGTCAAATTGTTTAGTGCACAGCTGTGGAGGCACTCACCTCGCTTGAACCAGGAACTCGTCACGCCACGTCTCAAGTGACTTGAAGGAGTTGGAGTTTGTGACGTCGTAGACAAGGACGCAACAGTCCGCGCCACGATAAAACGCCACTCCGAGAGACTGGAAACGCTCTTGTCCGGCCGTATCCCAAATCTGAACCAGTGATTCATGCAGGAAAAAACCCGGGGCTTAGTCGAGATGTGGCTCTGTGAGACTTGGGTTTTGGCGATGGAACGGATTGGAATAACGCCAACTGCTGACATCTTTTACCTGCATGGTGACGAGACGATCGTCGATCATGATGTCCTTGGTGAGGAAATCCGCCCCGATCGTAGCTTTGTACTGGTTGCTGAACCGCTTGTTCACGTACTGGTTCATCAGTGAGGTCTTGCCGACGCCCGAGTCGCCAAGGATGATCACCTTCAGCAGTGCCTTCTTGCGACCACCAGTGGTTGTACTCATGGCTAAATGGAAGGATTCATTGAAACAACACATACTACGTTTGAACGATCGGATCGGTACGCGCCTATGCGAATTCTGAAGCAGCAAACAGTTCTCAAAACGATCGAAATTCTTGAATAAACGTTACAAACAGCAAGCGTCATCCAACGCTACCATGCGATAATTTCAGCCGCAAGACGGACAAGGAAGATCAGTTCGCGAAAGCACGTGCGGAAAACGGTCCGACCTCTGGTCTGTTTATAGCTAGCTACCTACATGCAGTGGTCGCCAGACGGAACGCATTCTGAGTCAGCTACTCTAGCGACACGATGCGCGTAAACAAAATACCTAGCATAGTGACGGACAAGGTAAGCACAAACAACATTACGCATATTGTTGATCGGTATTAAGCAGTCGCTTTTCAGACAAAAAATGGACTTGGAGGACATGCACGACTAAAACGCGTTGAACAAAACAAGAGTTTAAGATACAGCTTTATAGACAGAACTTTGCTGCCTTGTATGGGAAATTCGTAACTTGCACATTAACAACGTGCGACGAATCAGTGACTCCGCTAGGAAAGACGCAAATTTGGCCAGATAAGCAGGTCTAATGTGTTTGGCGAAAACTTTCTCGTGCATGGTGAGAAAAAACAGCTTGCGAAACGAGTTGCGGTAGTCGAGTTTCCTTGACCGCGTAACAATTTATGGGATCACTGGGACAACGAACAATCACCCGCTGGCGGCGGCCAACAAGCGCATGGCTAGATGCAGGTCCCCGATAAGCACTCGGTTCGGAATCGAATCACAGGGAGTACCAAAAAGGCGACGGGGACGAACGGAATTTTCTTTGGCCGTCTCGCCGCTCATCTGATTCACACGTGATGACAGAAAAGACGGGATGCAGGACGTCGGATTCGCTTTGGGACCGAGGACAAGCACACCATTTTTGAAACAGCGAACGTTGTCCATTAAGCTTCATGAAGCTGGTAGCGGGCCAATAATGCACACTGCGACAAGCAATGCTTTTCAATGCAGAGTAACCAACTACTACTTATATCAGTCCACTTGCATCGTATTCACAGCTTGAGCTAGGCGGAACCAGTAAGGCGACGAAAGTGATATTCGGAAGTGTAAGCGTACAACAGAAAGAGATAGCCAAAGAACCCGGTATGTAGAGCAGTGTGGAATTCCATGTGTACCAAATCATTGAAATCTAGCCTATGAAGTCATGCATTCTCAACAATTACTCAGTCACAGTCAAGTCAGTTGTTTCACAAAGTTTATTCGCGATAAAGAACGGCACACAGTGCATATGGATCGATCAAATCTCGTGGCGATTCGCTTCACTTCTTAGCAGGGACGTCGGCTACGTAGATGCTGGCCTTCTCGTCCATCTTCGCCTTGCCCGCCTTGGTGACACTCGCCTTCGAGCTCTGCATCTTCTCCTTCGACTCGGCCGGTTTCGCGTCGCCCTTCGGCTTCTCACTGCTCGGCTTCTGCTGCTTCTCGTTGGTAGAGGCCTTCTTTTCGCTCTCCTTCGACGGCTTCTCGTCCTTGTTCTTCGCCGTAGCGTCGTCCTTGCCCTTCTTCAGCTCCTTGTCCGTCGGTTCCTTCGCCTTGACGTCTCCGCTGGAGGCCTTCTTCGCGTCGGTAGAGGTCTTCTTCTCGCTGTTCTTCGACTGCTTCTCGTCCTTGTTCTTCACCGTCTCGCCGCTGCCTTGCGTTGCCTGGGTCGTCGCCTGCGTCGTCGCCTCCTTGCCATCCTTTTCCTCATTGGCGTCCTTCACGTCCCCGAGATTGGAGATGTTCATGTCGGTTACGTCCTGCAAATTTCGACAGCTCCGTCAGTCAAGAAGTGAAAACAACCTTAGTGGTCAATGCGGACACTGCGGCGAACGAAGTGGTTCCCGTGGCGCTCTCCGTCACCTTGTTCTGCAGTTGGTCGGCATCTAAAATCGAGCGGTGAGAAGGACCATCGCGACGACCAACAATGCTTACTTCTGTCGTTAAGCAGCCGTCTGTAGTACTCGTCATTCTTGACCTGGATTAACATTATCTCAGGCTTCGCCGCCTCCTCCTCCTTCTCGTAGCGGTACTTCTCCACTTCCTGCCAGATCTCGGCTCCTGCAAGTGCAAAGCCCGCCAGAATGAGCACTAACCATGCGCCGTAAAGCATCTGTAACCAATCTTAAAGCATCACCGATCGAAAAATAAACTTACAACGAACTGCCAGGTTTCGATCTCGACGCAGTTGTCCATAGAAGGGCCGTCAGGGCACGGTAGGATCGTAGAAGTGGTGGCGTTGTCGACAGTGCGGAGAGATGACGAACTGAGCGGCTCCGTTGTTGTCGAGGCATTACTAGTTGGAAAGTAGGAGCTGCTGGTCTCGGTGGTAAGGTCCTCGCGTCCGTAGCGCCTAGCGAGCGCGCACGTCACGCAGATGGCAATGAAGAGGATCCATCGCATTTGGAAGAGATTCATCATGTCACAACGACAGGAAAGATTGAAATGGCGTCAAGCCGTATCTTAGACCTATATCTGCTACAAATTTGAATGACACTGAACCACAAGGGGCATTGCTGCGACTACCATTGAGTTGGCTTATCATGCTCTTCAAGAATTTAGAAACCACAGGCTACGACGAAGAGCATTTGTATCCGATTCAGTGCTCTAAACGAGCAAGGGGAACGCTGTGCTCTCCCAGCCCATCCGTTACTTATTGCTCTACATACGGGTCTCTGATACACGTCATAATATGAGATTCATGTCAGTGAGAGAAGGACGGTAACAACAATTACACTCGTACAGCCTTCATGGCGAGATCAACAGACTGCTTCAACTTCCACTCAGGCGACGCACGAGCCGTAGTGACACTGGCGTAAACAGCTAGCCGGCTTTGAGCTATACGGCGGATCTTCTGTAGAACCGACGCGACGGCATCGGAGTGATAAGGGGACAAGCGAACTAATCGTGCTAGCACAGGAACGACGTTGAGGAACAAGGCTATCGCGGACTCGTCGTTGTTATAGCAAATCAGCGCGCTGAGCACGTCCGAAACGAGATCCAGGCCGGCAAACGCTTGCGGGATCTTGTACTAAAGTAGTTTTTAAGCAAGCCTCACGCGATTGGCACAACATTTGCACCTCCTTGTTGCTTACCTGCTCCCAGAGCTCCACCATTAGCACAACCGCAAATATCCTCCGCTGAAGGTCAGGGCTCGCGAGTAGTTCGCCAATGAACCCGATGAGGACGTGCGCCGATGGCACACCTTTCACCATCACGCGGATCAGGCGCAACGGGTAGGTCTAGAAAATAAGTTGAGGAAAGGCATGAGTAAACTGCTTCGTACATGAAAGTGAACCAGTTTTGAGAGCGTAGCATCCGCGATGAACATTTGGTGGATTTGGTCGCATGCGATCTTCCGGATTTCCTCCAAATCTGGCCTCTCGTTCGGATCACCATCACATATCTCGAGGAGAATTTGGACAACCGCCAAATGCTGCGTCCCGACGTACGAATTCAGGAGTTGCCTCCGTTCGTCGATTTCACTAAAACCATCAAGAAACTGGGTCAACGAAGGGAGATCGTACGGCTTGGATGGAGGTGGTTGCTGAAAGTGGGACTTCGTCAGTCGAATTTGGTTCGCGTTATAGCTCGCTTCCAGGTAGAATGACACCATGTGCATAAGGCATCGGAAATGAGGAGGACTTCGCAGCACACGCTCGTCAACTCGGAACAGTACCAGCGGGGCTTCCGACACCAGGAAATTGTCGTCAACCTAGAGGAGCCTCCGTTAGGTATCCCACTGAATGGACATTACGTGTACGAGTCCGGTTGTCGCCGCATTTATCGTGTTCAACCACCGCTGAAGCGTCCTCTCATAGAGCCTTCTCGGAATGAGGTTCTCCAGTCTCCTCCAAATACACGAAACTTTCTCGCTAAGCGGTCGTGGTGTCTTTTCGTCGAGCGACATCGTCATCGCCTCAACAATCGTCTCGTAGTGCCGGTACTGCTCGGTAACGGGCGAGCACTCCAGTCGACCCAGGAGGTTCATTAGTTTGGAAACGTCGGTTGGGTACTGGCATAGCGCGGCTTCAAGCGTCTCGACGGGAACAGGCTTGACGCTGAGCGACCTCAAAAGTCAATTGTATGCGCGTAGAGTAACATTCGTACGGTCTGCATAGGTAACTCACTTGGTTAGTGCTGTTTCCGTATCGGTTCTGTCCTGCACGCTTCCAATGGTGGGTAGCATGTGCGGCATAATCTGTCCGACCACCTTCAATAGTGTCGGTCGCAAGTGCTGGAAATCCGCATGGCGTGCGTCAATGGCAATCAGCAGGTATCGGACGGGTATGAGCGCCCATAGTCGCTGAGAGTAGGCAGCTGGCGCCCGTTTCGTGCCATATAACGCAGGAGGTATCGCTGTGTTGTCGAGCTTGTGCGTGTAAAGAAGCAGATAGTGGAAGGCGAGAACTCGCAGGACCAACTTCGACGCGTCGAATGGATCACCAGAGAATAGTTCCTGAATCTTAGCGATGCATGCCTGTCCTTCAAGCGAAGACACTGTAAGGATTAGTAGCGTACCCAAAAGTAGTCCTCGTCTATAGCGCTATTGAAGGTGCTTTGGTCGTTCTTTGGGATGCAGCTCTCCGCAAAATTCTCCAGCAGACTCGGCATTATGGGATGCAATGGGGCACGACATTCACTCAGCTGCGCCTTGATCCAGTTCTGAAAAATTAAAAATTTGACAGGATTGCGCGAAGCAGCAAAGTATGCGCTCGTATCTGATATTTTTAGCGGAATCTGCATATGGCAAATGAGTTAAGCTGTGGCAGCCACAGCATAATCATTGCGGTCTGTCGCTGTGTTGGTGGTCTGTCGACTATTTGGTTGTGTGCCTGTATTCCCACCCGCCCGACCCTTTAACGGCAATTTTGATAAGGGGATCCGCGCCGGGATCGAGCAGTGCGTTGTGCTTTCTCATCACTTTGCGGACTCAAGGGCAACGTTTGATATACTACAACCAGCCCTTAACTTTTGAGTGCGAAGTTTGGCATACTCAGCAGTGTCCGTTACTGGGGACTGTACTAATTTTGCGCCAAGGGCACTGTATTCCCCACGTATCTTCCCAGGGGGTACGGCCCAGCAGCCACGTCATACGGAAACTTGGATTTGTCTGGGTCTGCAAAAGCATGACACATGCTGTTTGCTGCTATGTTCTAAGGCGTCCAACCAGGCTTGTGCTTGGCAGGGTGAAAAGTGCTTCGTAATAGACGAACTGCACCGAGCAGTGCGTGCCGACTGCCGTGAGATATTGTTCACGCGGCGGGAGGATTGTGACAACACGCCTTCCATCACTTGCGTGCCATGCGGCAACACGGGTAAACCTAACTGTGGGTGGCTCAGTAACAATATTGCAGCTTGTCGCTGCGTTCCCCGCCAAACCCCATTTAGTGCGAAGGTTGGCACACCCAACGAGGGTACGGAACAGTTTTGGCGTCACGGGCGATGTCGCGCCCCTCTGTGTTACCCCTTTCAGATTCTTCACTCGCCGGCATCGTCATCGCCGGCGTGCAGACCACNAAGGTAGAGAGCTTTGAGACTTGAGATCTTTCGCAGCGTGTCGGGTACCTTAATTCTAGCGTTACCAGCAGCTTATGCCTAAATAGATCACCTTGAAACCGAGCACGGAAGAAAGCAGATTTGCCAACTCATCCGATCTTGATGCATTCATGTGGATAGCGATGAGCAGCATAAACTGGCTCAGCGCTGCGTATTGTTCATCGTTGGACGACGCGAGATCCCGGATCCAGCGGAAGAACTCGGTGACACACTGTTCCGCTCTCTCGTCCAGGACCGACGTCTGACCCCTTAGTAAAGGCACCAATGTATGCGACTCGGAGCAGTGATGCTTACTGAATTAGGTTGGGACAGGAAAGAAGGGCTGCGAGAGACGTCTGCAGCAGGCTGCTCTTGTTCGTTGTTTGAGACGTTAGGAACTGCATCCATTCAAGGCATTCGGTTGGCGTCTGTTTGAAGGAAGAATGCGACGACAATAGCGCCATCAGGAGAACGATGCGCTCGTTTGATTCGTTTTGGGCTTTTCTAAAAGCGTCAATCAACTCCATAACGGGAACGTGCCACGCAGGCACGCTTACTTGGTTCTGATGAGTATCCGCCCGAGCCTATCGCAGAACTTCTTCAGGTATTGTCTATGCGTCGACTTTACGATATACGCGCCGAAGGCATGCCCAGAGGACATCAACTGACTGATGAGAAAGTCGACGAAATACAGGTCATCCACTACATCGCAGCAAAGAATGTCGACTGCAAGGGGGTACAGCTTCTCCGCAGCAACCGCCCGGTTCAGAAGTGCCAAGGCGTCAGCGCGATCCAGTTGAAGCAGCTGAATGTTCTGGCTTTATATTAGTTGGTTAAAGGTTGCCACTCACCAACTTTACCGCTTCGCTGCGCTGGTGCATCAAGAAACCGTCTTCATCAGGACAGTTGAGGGAGCACATGCCACGCAGGACACTGTCGTAAGCGTCGGGCTGATTGAGCACGGCCTAAAGAGTGGTGCGTCTTTGGGCGGTATGGCCATGCATACCATAACGAGGAGTCTCGGGCCGTTGGTATATGCCAGAAGAACGTTGGCGAATTTCGACAGGGCGAAGATGTCCGGCATGTGGAGTGATGCGAGCGTCATGATCCAGACGGCTTCCTCCTGACAGTGCTCGATGTCGAACGGATCGAAGGCATCGGCAGCGTTGCTCGGCGCATACTTATGCACTAAATCCCCCCTTACGCTGGTGTCGCTACTCGTTACCCCTACTCTTGCTAATGAGATGCGTGCAGACAGCGATCACTTTGTCCACGCAGCTCAGCTGCATGAAGTTGTTTGGCCGAGGCGCGACACCTTGTGACCTCCAGACCTCCTGACATTTGGAGTCGATGCTGGCGAAGTCGAGCTTCATGTACTGAAGGAACTGGTTGCCGGCGTGAATGTCAATGAGCCGCGATCGAAGCAGGTCCTAAATGCGTGGAGAACTTGAAGTGTGCCGCTGGGATACTAGTAAGTGGCTCATGTCCGACTTCGTATTCTTGTCACTGCAGTTTAACGAGTAAGCGTGCTTCTTGTGCATGTGTGCTTTCGTACTCACCAGGTTGTCTTCCGCCGAGGCATCGTTCGGAAATGCGCTGAGCATAAGCACCGGCAAGAAAGGCCTCAGCTGTTCGTTTTCGAACCCTTCCAGCTCCTCCATCAGCACCCCATTTTTCAATGCCCCGAAAACGCCTGCATAACCTTCCATAGTCCACTAAATTAGTGTTTCCGTAATTTTCCGTTGTAAAGACGAGTGGTCTGACCGCTTGTACAAAACGCCACAAATTGATTTCCCAACGTGCTAAGAACGCGTAAGCGCAAAGGTGGTAACGGCGGAAAGTCACTTTGGATTTGCTAATGGTCCTCTATATCCTAACATCTACCAACCTATGGCATCTCATGTTCCACCTCCATTTTTTGCAGAGCCCTTAGTATCAGCGCCAAAATTTTAGCTTTAGGCGTTCAAGATAGCGGGTCTTCCACGTAAGCGTATTGCGGTATCAAATTTACATTTCCTGTCGTACGTTACTCAGGTTAATTGCGCGCGTTTATTCGGAGCGTACTTGCCGTAAGCCTTCGATTTGCAGAGAACATGGACGAGGAAATTCGCGATCGTCCCGGCTTGTTCTCTCGATTTGGCACTTGGTTCGCAGTGGTAAGTCCCTGGTGATTCTACCACTTCATTCTCATTTCCGGTCGTATTTGAGTCGGTTAATGCCGCCTTTTAGCACTGGCAGTACTACCTGGACCGATTGACGCCCTATCCCGGCATCCGATGGGGCATCGCACTGTCTTTCATATTCCTCTTCTGCTGGAGGGTCTTCATGGTTCAGGTATGATCGAGTGGGACCACGACTGGTTGTGCTAATCTTTCCTTGGTTTAGGGCTTCTACATAGTAACTTACGCACTCTTCATCTACTACCTGAATCTGTTCCTGGCATTTTTGACACCAAAGATCGACCCAGCTCTGGAACTCGACAGTGAAGGTATGCTCCAGTAACTGGATAACTGGTCGTTAATGACATGCTTGCAGATGACGATGGACCTACGCTTCCGAGGAACACCAGCGAGGAATTCCGTCCCTTCATGAGGCGTCTACCAGAGTTCAAGTTCTGGTAAGAGCCAAAAGAACATTCTAACATTGCTCGCTCCACGACTTAGGCTTTCAACGATGAAATCGACGACCTTCGCTTTCTTCTGTACCTTTTTCGAGGTGTTCGACGTGCCAGTGTTTTGGCCGATTCTCGTCATGTACTTCATCGTCCTCACGTGCCTCACAATGAAGCGTCAAATCATGGTGAGGCTTAGCGTCCCTTTTATGGTGGGCAACGGCGCAACCTCCGTACTTGCATTCCCTCTTTCTAACCGAAATTTTTAGCACATGATCAAGTACCGCTACATTCCGTTCACGACGGGCAAGCCCCGAATGCACGGCAAGGAAGACTCGGGGAAAGTCGTCATGGGCTGAGAACGACGGTGCACAACCTCAGTGCCTGCCACAACTTTCGTCTCTTCTCTCCTTTCGACTTCTCTCCTGCGTCCAACCGTTACGGCTGCTCTTCACTGGTCGCATGAATGCATAAGCGTATTCTTGTTAGGTGTGCGCACCGCTATTTATTACTGCTGGTTTCATATGGCGAAATTATGAATAAACAGTTTTACGAGCGAAAAAGCTAGGCTTGCTTTGGGTTTAGAGCGCCTTTATCGCACAAGTTTGTCCTGTCCGGAACATTCTTTGGGGTCAACACAACTACCCAGCACTCAACGAGACGTTTCGTTTGGTATTTTGGACTATGTACTATTTTCGGAACACTCGATCACTTTCCAAGCTAGAATACGATATCCAGCTATCACATATCCACCGCGGGTAGGCAACGACATCCGTATATCAACGCTCTCTGTATGAATGCACTTTGTGGGTCACTCGTGGAAAATGAGCAGTTGTTCATTCGGGCAGTAAAACAGGATGTTTTAACTTTATGTTCCCATTCTGAAATAAAGCCGAGTAGTTGACCGTACTCTAATGGAATGCCCCACTGCTGATCCTGCGGCCTTAAGGGAGTCATTCAAAATGGCGCCAAAGTGAGATAGCGCTGGAAGCGGTGAGGACGCACGGTCGTTTATGCAGCGCCGAATGCATTCCAGCGAAATCTAACGGTTGAAATCGCTCTTCGACGTAGAGGAATAGACTTTGGATACGAGCTCCTATTTTCCAACAAAAGTGTTTTTTGCCTTGTCTACCGTTCATGGTGGCAAAGATAACATGCTTTTCCAATGCTCATGTTTCTTCATTTTCAGAACTCTCAACCGCTGTACTAGTTAAATAACTCGACCTTCTTTTCGCAGAATCATGGTCCAACTGGCCGTGGCCCACGGCCATGAAGCTTTCTTTCCGGACGGGTCGATTACCAAGATCGTCTTCAAAGACTTCCTGTAAGGGGTTAGACATCGTCCCACCACAATGCATCTGATTTGAGGACTTACGACAGTGCCGAGGTTAAACCGGGACCGCACATGAACGTGATTATTGGCCCGAATGGTACAGGTAGGGTAAACACTTTTTGGAACAACACAATTAAGCACAATTCAGGAAAGAGTACGATCATTTGTGGCATCTGCCTCGCACTGGGCGGCAAACCGACTGTTCTGGGACGTTCCACTACCATCGGTGACTACATCAAGCACGGCAAGGAGAGCGGCTCGGTGGAGGTGTACCTGTAAGCTTTAGAGACCTTAGAGACGCCCGCTGCTTAACGAACAATGATTAAAAGTCGAACAATGAGAAGCTTGCCCACCACTTTCAGCATTTGACGCTTACCTAGGTCATTGATCGTTGCTGACTTTAGGAAGGACTCCCGGTTCCGCCAGGAGCGCAAGTTCAAGATTCTCATCAAGAAGCCCAGCACTGCGAAGTACTTCGTGGACGACAAGCACGTCTCGCACAACGACATCCAGGCCACGGTCTCCAAGTACAACATCCAAGTGGACAATCCGTGCACGTTCCTGGCACAGGACAAGGTCAAGAGCTTCGCGGAGCAAGGCCCTCAGGTGCTGCTGCAGAACACAGAGAAGGTACGGAGAGCTACCTAAATGCTGGAATTACCAGTCAGTAACTGCCCGCTTTCCAGGCCGGTCCAGTGCACCTTCTCAAGATGCACAACAAACTGTTGGAGTTCGCCAAGGCGGGCGACGACTCAGAGCGTCTGCGACAAGATCATCTCAACCGGTTCGTTTAACTCCGGTCGGATTTAATAACATGCTGATTAGGCTGAAACAACTTACCGCCGACCTGATGGCAAAGAAGAAGAAGGTGGACAACTTCCTTGAGCGGCAGAAGCGCCATGAGCGCGTCGCGATCCTCAGGCGCAAGAAGATCTTTCTGGTTAGCTCCTCGGTAGCACGAATAGGTCCAGCAGCACGTTTTAGAACTATGAAGCTTGCATGGAAGAAAGCCGCGATAAAATGGCTGATCTGGACCATGCCGAAGCGGAACTTCAAGCTGCCAACGCTACCGTGCAACCACTGCAACAGCGCATCAACACACTGGAGCAAAAGTGCCGTCAGCTCGAGGCGAAGCTTCAAGACGCGGTGCGTTTGCAAAAACACATACCTTTGCTACAGCAAGTTAACGATGTTCAGAAACGGGCAAAGCGGGACATGGAAAGGAAGCGAAGCGACCTCATGAGCGGTGAATCCGTGTCGAACGAAGTACTTTTATGCGTGTGCGGCATTTTTGATCTCCCTTTTTAGATTAATCGAATCGCGGAAGATTTCACGCGCGTACGACACGATTACGAGAACTGGAACAAGCAGCAGGTTGCGGCTCAGCGCCACTTCGAAGAGACCAAGCATCTCTACGAGCAAGCGCAGCGTGACATGGTATGTCGCCGGGCACAACAGCCATCCCACTACCACATACGTTTTAAGGGCAGTCAGCCTAGCAGCTCTTCGGCCGAGGCGCACAATCCCCAGGAATCAGCGGCATACAGCCGAAAGCGCAAGGAAGAGCTGAAGAAGGAACACGACGAGATCCAGCAGGAAATGGACCAACTGACCCGGGCCAAGAACGGTACAGTGCCGCAGTAAACTCTGAATGGTCGAGATCTGGTGCTGCTTCAGAGCTGAATCGTCGCAAGGGCCACGAGAAGTCGATCTTTGACATGAAGATGAAGCGGTTGCAGTCTTTCGCCGGCGCTGCCAGGATCCGCGAAGCGTGGGATTTCTACCTAAACAATCGCGACAAGTTTCAGTACGAGGTCTTCGTGCCTTTCCTCAGCGTAAGCTAGCCAGAGTCTGTCCGCAAGATTACGCTGTTTCGCGCTTTAGATGACGGTTCACGATCGCAAGGATCTCATCTACCTTGGCAACATTCTTGGCAATCGTGACTTGTCCCTTTTCGTGTTCGGCTCCCGCGACGACGAGCAGATCATGCTGGGAGGCGGCAACCCCTTCAAGATCAGTTCGACGGTCGTGGACGAGAACCTGATAGACAGCTTCAGCAATCGTGCGCGGATCGATCCCCGGCTTAAAGAGCTAGGCTTCAGGTGTCTTGCGACCGACTTATTCGACGCGCCGACCACAGTGACGACCTATTTCCGCTCGGTTATGAAGGCTAGTGTCGGTACTGTGTGGCGCTTAGCCATGACCTTTAGCTGGACAACATCCTGATCGGTGACCACCGAGTGGACGAGCGTACTGAGGAGATCGGCAACCAGATCGGTCGTGACTACGGCCTCTTCCTGACGGATCGCACCCGAGTAAGAAAGCGCTTGGTGAGACCAGTACTCAACATCAAAGCTTAGGTTCAAGTGCAATTCTCGCGTTACGGCACCAACTCGTACGTGAAGCGCAGTCCGTTGCGCCAAAACCACCATCTCATCAACGAGCACACCATTCGCTTCCAGACCGCCGACCAGGACCGGCAGAGCATTCGGCAGAAGGAGACCGAGGTCGGTTAAGCACACATCGAAGTTTGCTCTAGAGATGCTTAGTAACTGTGTTTCAGATCAACAAGAAGAAGGAAATGTTTGATCAGAAGATGCGTGAGTTCAACGCCAGAATGGAGGAGCTCAAAAGCGCGGAGGTTTGAACTGTTTTTCCCATCTGTATTTATCAAAGTTGTTCGAACATTTTACTTTCTCGTTTAGAAAGAGCGTTATCGCACAGAGGCCAAAGTTGCTTCGATGAAGGACAAGATGGAAGCTAGCCGCACTAGGTTTGTTTCACTGGGCAAATATTTTCACGTGTCACCCCTTTCAGACTGCTCAACATGCAGCGTGGCAAGCCGAACATCGAAGCTGCTCGTAGTGGTTTCGAGGAGAAAAAGCGCGTTCTTATGGATGAGTCCTTAAAGAACTTCGTGAAGCTGACGAAGCTCGTGGTACGCGTCTTGGAAAATTTTTTTTGCGGAGTATGTTCATTATCGTTCAGGACCTGCAGCGCACCCAACTACAGAAGGCCATTTTCGACGCGCACGAGCTGAGCCGCTACAAGCAGATGATCATCAACTACAAAGCTGAGAATGAGAACCGCCTTTCCGAGATCCAAGGCTTGCAAGTACGTGTCCTTTTTGTACGCTCGAGTAATCGGTCACTCGTAGGAGGCTTACGACACGAAGAAGCAGCAAGTAGAGGAAGTTCGCAGTCGCATCAAGGCGCTAAAGAAGGACTTCTATGAAGCGTGCGACGTCGACGCGTCGAGGAACGTTGACGAGCGGGCGCTGTTTGCCCAGCAGAAGAAGGTCCGCTTTTACCTACAGCTGACGATAACCTAGAGAATGTAGATCTTCCAAGAGAACAACGTTCCCGAGTCCGAGGCTGAAGTCGACGACGCCATTGTTCGCGAGCAGAGTCGGCTCAACGTTGGCTCCGATGATGGCACTCGCCGGGACGTGGAGGACTACGAACGACTGAAGCAGGAGGAAGCACACTTGAGGGAGGGCATCGAAACGGCCAATAACAGGGTTGGTTTCGCTTGCAACAAGCTGTAAAGTTCAGTCGTCTAATGCGCATTTGACGCACTGTTCCTGTCTGTTTTAGCGCGAGCGCTGGCAGGAAGAAATGGACCAGCGCCTTCAGGCCTGGCTGGATCCGCTCCGCGAGACTGTCGGCAAGATCAACGGTCACTACAAACACTTCTTTGAGCGTCTTGGCTGTGCTGGCGCAGTGGAGCTTCATGTTCCGGAGGAGAAGGTATGTTTCAGTCTCGCTTCCCCTTTCACAATGCCTGCTCTCATTTTTAGTACCGCCTCGAGGAATACGGAATCAAGATCTACGTGAAGTTCCGCGAGCAGAACCAGCTCCGTCTCCTGGACCACCAGGTGCAATCGGGCGGTGAGCGCAGCGTGGCAACGATGCTCTACTTGATGGCACTGCAAGAGCTCTGCCCGGTTCCGTTCCGCTGCGTGGACGAAATTAACCAGGGTAACCATTTCGCCAATGCTTCATATTCTTCGGTAATTACAGGCATGGACCCAAACAACGAACGCCGCGTCTTCGAAATGATGCTGGAAATGCTCTCGACGAACGAGAATCTCGCAAAGACGCAGTACTTCCTGTAAGTAGCCGCACAGTAGCCGCAAGTAGCACAGTAACGTACCTACCTACGTTCGGGACTACATTGACTTGTGTAATACTTGCTTTAGACTTACTCCGAAGCTCCTCACGGGACTGAAGTACAACGACCGCGTGATGATCCACCTCATCCACAACAGTCCTACGCTCGTCAACGCTCACGTATGCTTTCCGCTGTTCTCGTTCAAAACAACACTTGCTGGGTTCGCAAGTGATTAGCCGGAAGAATAGATTCCAGCGACAAATGTCAGCCGCGAGCATGTCGCCGGGCTGTCATTCTGTGGTTTGAATGAAACCTTCGTGACATACAATGAGATAAGCCGGGGCTTTTGACGCAAGTCAAACTTTGTACATGACGTCCACTATGATTTACATGCTGAAATGTCTAAAATCGAGGATTCTAGCATCTGCTTTTAGCTCTGGGACCCGTACAAGTGCATCGACTACCTGCGTCGCCCTAATGCTCTCCATAACGGACACTGAATGCCACGAGTTTTGTCATGATTTCATTGCATTTTATGCCAAACATTGGCCCATTTTTGACATTAAACTCACTTACCCGACTCGCTTATTTACGCAACAAATGAGAACAAATCCATCGAGCAGACTTCCTGCGGCAGCAGAAGGTGGTAAGAGAGCCTAACTCCTCAGAACGTTTACGTCGCAGAGCAACTTTTTACCGGTACGAACAGCAGTGGCTTTCTCCGTCTGCCGAGCTCCTTTGTCTCACGCATTCCGACTGGCAGTTAATTTTCGGATGCAAAACGCAACTTACGGACGTGCCGGTACTAAACGAGTTAGCGGGCGTTAATTTATTGACGCCGTTCCAATTTGACCATGCGGGCGGGTGTTCGAACCGCGAACTAGCTATGAGCAATGTCAACATCTGGGATTCGATACCCTGGGAGATCCCGGCCGTTGATCCGCTTTCTGGCGGGAGTTTTTCGCCTGAGGCTGCCTAAGCGAGTGCAGCTGTTTCATAGGGACGCATAGTCAACGAGGACGAAGAACGTCGCCGCGAAGGTCACTGAGCTGTTAAGCTTGCGGCAAAGAGCTGAGACAGCCAAGCCCCGTTTCGAGCCTTACGACTGCAGTGCTTGTTAGTCGCTAATTGTCCGATGGTAAATCGATGTCTTCCTTATGGGATCGTTAAGTGATATAATTGCTCGTCCACTTTGTTTTGACTACTGACCGTGTCGGATAGTCGTAGAATCGAGCTTGCTTGGGTACTCAACGCTACTGTCCACGAACCCGAAAGTAGGAACTTTCGGTTTTGAAGACTAAGTTGCATCGCACAAATGTAAGAACGTCTGGCCCACGCTCCGTGTTCTAAAGGCATTCGCTCGGTCCATTACTTTGTGAAAAACCGGATAAATGCTCTAACTGCCTCCGCCCTTTTCAGGCATTGACATAATGAATACCGCTGTGCAAACACTCGGGTGCAAGTGACTAGACATTAAGGCTCAATTCCAGAATCTCGAGGGTTTTGTGGATCTTAATCATGGAACTATGCCATGGCGACAGTTGGTGCACCGCAGGCTAGAAAATGGCTTGCTCATTTGAGACGGATGCGCCTAACGTGATGGGTGGCCCCTAATATCCGCCCCGTAAGGTGGTTGCGAGGGAATTTTTTGCAGGCTTGCCGTTAAAGGTGCCCGCCAATTTGCCGTTGAAGACACAACCACGGGCCCTGATAGACTGAACGATATCGCGTAAAAAAACCAAAAAAAAACTGAAGTCTGATAAATTGCGTAGTTTCCATCGCCACAAGGAATTTATTCCAGTATTATCAACCAGTATCTTCCTGGTGTTAGATCCCCAATTGCTTGAGCATCGGAAGGTGTCGCCGATCGCAACTGCTCTGATTTGTTTTGAGTTTATCCCTGCAAGTGATTAAGCGATCGGCTGAGTACATTAGCAGACACCGCGCTTCATCACTTGTTTCAGGTCATCGACGCTCGTCCAACGACGAACCTCGCCCGTTTACCTGGCGCCGGGCAAATCGCGGGGATCGCGTGCCGCCAGCTGCTTTTGCCACGTAATTCATCATCGCGGCCCGGGCGTCCGTCACTGCTACTGAGTCGGACGTCTCCACGAGCCCGTCCCGGCGAAGGCACGCGTGCACTGCGACGTCGCAGCACTTCTGGAAAACGAGAGCGGCTCCTCGAGGCGACGCCCGTGTCAATTTCCCTGTCCATATTGCCGAAAGGTGGAGGTGGCTGGTGGGGATCAACAGCAGCCGCCCAGCCGTGCAACCACTCCTGGTCACGTTTTCCCATCGCAGGAGAATTATTTTCTCCCCTGGGAAATTTCTGCTGCTCCTGCCGCCGCCGCAGGCACCGCCTCTGACGCATTCTTTCGCCCCGGGCCACCGGTATTATGCCACATCTAATACCGACGACGCCCAAGCGGCGACTCATCGAATGCCTCCGGCGCACCAAGTCCGCGGACCACTACCCGACCGCTGCCGGGTAGGTCGTGTTTGGCCATAATTTCTCGCGCACGCCGCGCTAATAGTGCCGAACTAGTTAACACCCGACCACTGCCGCAAAGAGGCTGCCGCCGGAGGCACGGCTTCTTCTCCGATGACCGCTGCTGTCCTCGTGGGGCAATTCGATACTTCGGGGCAGGGTTCGCGGCTATCCCTTTATAGTTTGTGTAAATAGCTATCACCTTC
>JNEY01000013.1:1033678-1128409 GCA_020875895.1 Aphelenchus avenae
CATTCGCACTGCTTCACCAATACATGTTCAGGATGCTAACGTTCGCGGGCAAGTACAATCGCAATGCAGTCTTAAAGATGTGGAAGGACTCCGAGGATCCTAGCGACACTTCGTCATATGACTTCAAGCCAGGAGAATACCGGCCGCTCTCCAACCACCACAAGAAGTGCAATGGGGACGTGAACAAGATTCCGGAGGATCACATTGTCACGATCAACGTGTCCGGCACAAAGTTTCAGACGCTTGAAAGCACGCTTAGAAGGTAGGAGATGACACCGCATAAACGTGGATTAAACTCTGCCGGCTCTAGGTTTCCCGACTCATTGCTCGGCAATCCGAAGAAGAGAAAACGGTACTGGCGCGAGACGGACCAGGAGTATTTCTTCGACAGACATCGGTCAAGGTAGGTGAAATTGGCTTAGGTTATCTTGTGTTTCAGCAGAATGCAGTAAGCTTCGTAGCTTACTTAGAGGATATTTCAGTTTCGAAGCAATCCTACACATTTACCAAACCGGTGGTCAGGTCGTTCGACCGGAAGCCATTCCGATAGCGTTATTCATCAAGGAGCTCAAGTTCTACGAGGTTGGTGGGCCTGGAGGCTCACAATGCGACTAACTATGCGCATTTAGTTCGGCAAAGAGACAATGGAGAACTTCTGGGAAAGTGAGGGCTACCAGAAACCGGAAGCAGTCGTCATGCCAAAGAACCACCTGCAGCGAAAGACCTGGGAGTTAATGGAACAGCCGGATTCGTCCCTCTTCGCACGTGTCCTCGCGTTCATCTCCGTCTCCGTCATTATCATGTATTCATTTGCATTGCTTGTAGTCATATCAACGTTGTCTTTAGAAGCATCGTGACGTTCTGCATGGAGACCATGCCCGAGTTCAAGACCGACGAAGCCAACCGAGAGTGGTCGAGCCCGTTCTTCTGGATCGAGTTCTTCTGCTGCGTTTGGTTCTCTGTGGGTAGGTGTAAAGATTAAGCTCAAACATGCTCGGATTCGTTGATAACGGACGGTACTTTCTTTAGAGCTCATCGTACGCTTCATCAGTTGTCCGTGCAAAGTGCGCTTCTGCAAGTCATTCCTCAACATTCTTGATTTTGTCGCGGTAGCTCCCTTTTTCATCAACCTTGCATGGTACTACACAGGCTGCGCAACCGTTCCTTCTTGACATGGCAACTTTTAGGGGTAGTAAGGACGAGGCGAATTCCTCGATATCCTTCTCCGTGCTACGTATCGTGCGTTTGGTGCGCGTGTTTCGAATATTCAAGCTCAGCCGACACTCTGTCGGCCTGCAAGTGCTTGGCAAGACATTCCGCGCTTCCGTCCAGGAGTTCTGCTTGCTCATATTCTTCATGGGCATAGCGCTGGTTCTTTTCTCGAGCGGAGTGTACTTCGCGGAGCAGGGTGAAACGAACACGAATTTCACTTCCATTCCAGCGTCCTTCTGGTTCGTGCTGGCAACGATGACAACTGTCGGGTACGTTTTCCGCGCATAGACGTACTTTGCTACCAGGATCAGTGGTGCAAATGAATACCAACCGTTTTCAGGTATGGAGACCTCGTACCTACAGGAACGTATGGGAAAATCGTGGGATCTTGTTGCGCCTTAATCGGCGTTTTGACGCTCGCGCTTCCCGTACCCATCATTGTAAGTGTATGCCTTTCAGTCGGCTAGATATCCATACGTTCATTCGATGAGGCTCATGCATATCGGTTTAGGTAGCCAACTTCAAGCACTTCTACCGGCAGGAATGCCGGTTGGCCACGATGGTCGCACAGAATCAGCTACCGCAGGAGACAGAAGACGACGAAGGCGACTGAACGGTGTCACGCTACGGGTCCTAGATGCTGAGTAAACAGCTATTCAAATCGACGTTCCACAGTTATACGCCCATGAGAGACGTGCTGGTCTGCATCAGTTTGATGGTGTAATTGTCGCATGACCGAGCTTGCTAATAAAGTTCTAAAGGGTTTTCGGTGCAGTGTGTCAGCCGCGCAGGGAGGATCGACGCTAGTAGGTACAGGCTTGGCATTGTTTAGCAGAGTTTCTAAATAGCTAGGAACAAAAAAGCGGTCTTCTCAGTCATTTGCCCGAACGGCATATTTCGGCACATTGCGACCCTTGGTTGCTTAACCACGGGGTCACCTGGCGCATCGGTTGCCTGCCAACGCCCAAGCGACCGATTTGTGCCGCGCGATGCTTTATTGTGAACGCCTTTTTGTAGTTTCTGAGGCATTCTTTGTGTCGACGTTTGTAAATGGCGCGCAACCAAAACCCTGTCGATCGTAGAGTAGAAGCTTACGCGAAAAAAGTTGCAGTAGCCTGAACTTTCGCAACTGGGACACCGCGAACTGTTTAGGCGAACGGCGTCGTTATCAGTTGCACGGGCCGCTTAGTATCACCTTTTGTTTGACCAGCGCTGACATTTCATGGAAAGCGCCTCAAACTGGGCGCTGGTGACTCACTAATGGGGCCTTCTCCTTAGCATCGCGTGTTGTCAGACGCTTCTGCATGTGCAAATTACGCCATTCGTTCGCGTTGAACCTCGACTTAGTCGTACTTTGTTTCCTCTAATGACGCCTACTTACCTTAACTTTATCATATTAGTTGTCAAATTACAGGTCGAACAGTCTTAGATAGCCTGCCTGGCTGAATGCTGATTGCCACAGCACATGGGTCAGCGCAGTAACGACTTTTAAGCTCTCCCTGACTGCGAAGCTGGAAATGGGGCAACACGTTTCCAGAACTGACTATATTTGGACCTACACTGAACAGCCACATTCAGATCGCCGTCGACAGATCGTGAAGGCACATCCGGAAATTAAGCAGGTACAGGAAACTTGTACACATTAATTTTTTTGTTAAATATTTTAGTTGTTCGGTGTGGACCACAGCTTGAAATACGTTGTTGCGTCGTGCGTATTAGCTCAGATCGTTGCTTGCTACTTGCTACGAGGTACGCGAGTAAGAAGTGGCATAGAGCGTAGCAGAAGCATCATAGTAGATTGCTTGGTTTAGAGTCTAGTTGGTTGCTCATCTTGTTGCAAGCTTATTTCTTCGGGGGCATCGTCAACCATGGGCTTACGCTGGCCATCCACGATATTTCCCACAATACTGCCGTGAAGTCTCCCTTAGGCGTGAGTTACTGACCAACGACCCATTTTCATGCTATACAGCTTCAAGTCGACAATTTCCTTTAGAACAGGTTCTTCGGCATGATAGCTAATCTCCCTATTGGCGTACCTATGTCGATCTCATTCAAGAAGTACCACGTCGAACATCACCGCTATCTAGGCAAGTTATCGGGGTAGCTGAAGAAGAAGAACGTCAAGCTTAAGGCGAAGACGCCCTGGACACGGACGTTCCAACAGAATTCGAGGCAAAACTCTTTACAACGCCGTTCCGGAAAATGTTGTGGGTGTTCCTGCAGCCGGTTTTCTACGCATTTCGTCCCTTGACGATCTACAAGAAGTACCCTAGCGATATGGAAATAGTGAATACCATCGTGCAGGTAGGAATGCGAGCATCTTGCCTGGCACGGTGCAGCTTTCAGATCGCCTTTGACGTAGCCATCGTTCACTTCTGTAGCTGGCGATCACTAGCCTACCTTCTGCTAGGAACGATGCTTGCGATGGGATTGCATCCGAGTGCTGGCCACTTCGTCGCTGAACACTACGTGTTCAATCCGGGTCAGGAAACGTACAGCTACCACGGCTTTTGGAACCTAGTTCTGTACAAGTACGTTGCGGGAACGTACCGCCCTCTTGATCAAATATTTTTAGCGTCGGATACCACGTCGAGCACCGTAGGTACATGGTTCTGTTTCAATGATTAGTGGCATGATTTAGATGACTTTCCGTACATTCCCGGACGGTTTCTACCAAAAGTAGGTCTAGGTTTGGAGTCGGGTAGCCATGTCTTGTTCAGGTCCGTGAGATCGCACCAGAATTCTACAGTGACCTCCACGTGCACGATAGTTGGTTGAACGTTCTCTACCAGTTTGTAACGAATCCCGCCATTGGACCATACAGCCGGATGAAGCGGCCTGCGTCCGTGCCCCAGGAGCGTTACTACAACAACATGCTGGTGAAGCCATTGAGTCAATGGGTGAGCACAGTCCTTGTCTTGCCGTGCTAGGTGCGTGGTCATCGGTATACTCAAACCTTCTAGGCGCATCGGATTAGTGGACACTGCAAGGGCATCGTGACGAGCTTACTTCTACGTGTTTCAACTGTGCTTTATAAGCCAAAGTGCAAATAGTGACGATGAATGCATAAGCGTCAAGACTACGTAAATAAAAGCGTAACATGTACATCGTGATATGGCGTCGGCAGAGCCCTGCATCAGACACCGACACAGTGGCTATGACCCGCGAGATAGCACTACGTGGAAACTCAAGGGATGGTCATAGGGAAATTTACATTGCAGGCGGATCATCATAGGGGTTAGTTCGAAAATATGTTTATTTATACCCCCATTCGTCTCCTCTTTCTTTGGCTGCCACTTTTCACTGACACAACTGACCCATGGTCTACCATGAGCTGTCCTTCGGCGACGCTCCTACTGACTTTTCAACCCGATCCGTCTTCTTGGCTGTAGCTCCGTGTGGCAGGGTAAGGTGCCTGGTACTACTTGCTTGGATTGTGACCCGCGAATTTTAGCGACTTTACATGCTGAATGAGAGCCTTGTCACAGCGACCACTACTGACAACGTGCCGGTCGTCTTCAGGACGATTTCGATGTGCGAATACGATATGACGGCGGATGAAGTAAGTGCATGAGTGGCTGCAGAGGTCACAGTCCGCGTTCAGATTACAGAGTTCCGCATCGACTTCGCGGACGAGGAAACGAACGAGAAAACTATCAGTTTCTACTTGCTGCGATCGGGATCGCATGCGGTGATTGTCACCTACGACGAAGAGCACAGCATCGTGAGCCAGTATAGGATGCGCGTCGACAGCAGTAACGCCACTATGGAGATCGTGTGCGTTCGGCGCTTCACCTTCCGAGTGAGCACCGTTTATCCGGGTACGATCTGACATTAGATCTCTACAAATCATGATCCGGATCCGTTTAGGCGGTACTACGCACAGCACGGGCTACATCGTTCTGTCCGGGCGAACGGCAGACGATGCCGGCGGCGTCTACGTGGCGAGGCTGGTTGCTGCGGACCCGGAGGAAGCGGCTAGGTTCCCGGATATCCGTCTTGACAAGCAGGTGCTTATGATCACGTTTCTCAGCTACTAGTACACGCGCCTTTAGCTGGCCGAGCTAGAGTCTTTGCTGCGCACTCGCGAACTGTTCGTGCAAATATTCTACCCCATGCTCAACGAACGTGGCATCTACTTCTGGACGTGCAAGTGAGCATACATGGCTTAGGTATCCTGGTGATTTGAGCGTTTAGGTTTGACGATAACTCACTTTCTTACGAGTTCGACACAATCGGCGCTCTCGAGTTCAATCGAAGCAAGCGGACTTTCGAGCCCAAAATGATCAAGACGTCGCTTGCTTCAGATGTGAGAACGGCTTGCACTCGAAGGACAAAAGGGACGTCATTTCAGCTTTTTGCTGGGGAGCCGCGGAAAACCGTCGCCCTCATGGACATGAACACGTGCGCCCAAACCGCCGACATTTGCTACATGAGTTCTTTTACGCCCGCGCCACGCACACATTGGCGGTGGAAGCTCCACGCATTAGGAGTGGCCTTCGCGCGGTTTGTTTTCAGCGCGCGAAGACATCCCCCTATCTGCTCACGTATTTAGGATGGTAAGAATCGTGGGCATTCGGATAGCAATTCTCGGGGGTCCTCAATGGCTCGTCGCGTACGTACGATTCTACCTCTGGCTGTTTCCGAAGTTCGTCCCCGACTGGAAGCCTGCGCCGTCGCACCGTCTTCTTGCGCTCAACATGCGCTCATGGAGCCTTTCTGGCGTTAACTACGACGAGGCAAGCACTGCGCCGACTGAATTCCGTTCATCGTCCTCCAAATTTCAGCCTCACGAAAGCACGTTGCAGTCGTACGGCCGACTCGTCTTCGAAGCGACCCCCAACGGCGACACCTTCGTCATGGAGCGCCCACTGAGCAACAACATTCTACGCATCGGTTACGTTCGGAACCCATTCCAACCGCCGAGCCTTCTGCATGCCGCTATCCTGCACATTGCTCTGGGCACCAAATGTTCAACGAGGAAGCCTTCGCCGTCGAGCGGTCTCAGCTGGTCCGATCTTACTTTAATCGCATTTGAAGCTCTCTTGTTGAAATAGAAACTGACTTGCATGATAAACCCTAAACGCTCATTAACACATTACACTTGATAGCCAACCTTTTTTCCTTGCCTCAGCTCGACCTGCACGCAAAAGTGTTTTTTGGGGCCACGCAGGCTCCTAGATATGAATGGCTTTCGTTTGCACAGCCGCTAGCCAACCCATGGGCCCTGTATTTTCGTAACCGATGTGCATCATAAATAAGGAATCGTCATATGCTATGTGGTGTCCATAAATCTGTCAAGCTATTGACAATGAAATCTCAGATAATTCTCCTGATTCTATTTTCTCCGGTTCTTTTGGGTAAGTCGACTGTACACTGTATTCGAGTGTGCAAAGAAACCGTTTTTTGGCGTTTAGAAAACATCTGGTGCTGCTCGCTGTTATTGTGATATTTGTTGATTCTTTTAGCTAACCTTCATTCACCCCCGTTGCTGGAAAGAGCATCCCTACTTCGTGACGCTACATTCGTTGCCAGATCAGCACGTCTGAGACGTCAAGTAGGCAAGTATTCGTTTATCCAATGCCAGCTACGAAAGCTGTTTTAGAGAATGTTGAAGATGGTGGAACCGGAGGTAGTCAGTCCCCTTTTAATCAGCTAGAAGCAAGTGAAGGAGAACAACCTCAACCGCCGCCGCCATCCGAAGTAGGACCGGAACAGCCGCCACCTGAAGAGCCGCCGCCAGAGCAACCATCAGAGCCGATCCAACCCGAGCAGCCCGCAGGGCCAGAAACACCACCCGGAGTACCTGAATCTGGCGCTGTAAACCCTGATAACCCAGATCCACCAGAACAGCCGTCAGACGGGTCCGAAGTCGTGCCCACCGACAATGCGGGAGGTGGAGGAGGTCCCGAGTCACCGTCTGATCCTCCGGCACCCGACCAACCGTCCGACGACAATGATCCCAGCAATCCCGGACCCCAGCCACCTTCGCCAGACGGTCCGTTGACGCCAACGGATCCAGACTCTCCTCTCGGCCCTGACAAACCAGACACCCCACCGGGTGGCGGTGACGGGGAGCCCGCAGGACCCACACCAGAAGGCGGGCCTACCCCTGAAGACGTGCCATCGACTGAAGCTCCGACGCCACCGGACGGTTCTTCAGGACCCGGAACGATCGACGGACCAACGGACGGATCTGAGCCGCCTCCATTCACTGGGCCTCCTAACATGCCATCCGGACTTAGCGGCGGCACTACACCATCTCCAAGTGCTACCATGCAAACAACGTCTCGTGGTCCTCCTGCTCCTGAAGAACAAGATTGCAGTGGTGAGTTGTAGCTGATCAAGTCCTCAGCGTAGAAAACGGTTTCTAGACGGCGGTAAGTGGTCGGAATGGAGGCCGCAGGGCCGTTGCTCGGCCGACTGTGGCGGTTGTGGAAACGTACAGAAGGTTCGAGAGTGTCTTTCGTACAAAAACGGAACGGGGTGCCCATGCATGTAAGCACAGTTCGAACAGACCTGTATATTAACTGATGTGTTTGTTAGGGGCGAGTACAAAGTGGTCGAGGCCTGCAATATCGGCGTTTGTCCCTACCCGCAACCGTCGTGCTGCCTGCCCCATGGCTTGATCTATGTCGATGGGAAATTCGCATGCGGACCGCAGCCTAAGGTTTTCCTCATTTACTCTTTTTTTCTCAAATTACACCGCTGCCATTTTAGGAAGTGATCGACCGCTTCCTAAGCGATGCCGCTACCGACCAAACACGGCCGCCAGAGCGAACCACGGAGGTCCCACGATCGACAGCACCAGGGCCACAAACTGACAATCCGAGACCGCAGCCACCCACTGATCCGGAAGCTCCGCCACCAGGACAACCGTCCCAACCAGATGGTCCAGAGCCAGCTGAGCCCCAACAACCCGATGGACAACCCGACAGTACACCACCGGAACAACCTGGCGAACCTGGAACACCACAGCCGGAAACCCCGGTGCAGCCGGACGGTGAGAACCCGGATCAGCCAGCGCCGCCCGATGGTACGCAACCGGAGCAGCCAAGTGAACCGGGAAAGCCACAGCCGGACGGACCAGTGCAGCCGGACGGCCAGAACCCCGATCAGCCAGCGCCATCCGATGGTTCAAAACCAGAGCAGCCAAGCGAACCAGGCGAGCCACAGCCGGATGGCCAGAACCCCGATCAGCCAGCGCCATTCGATGGCTCAAAACCAGAGCAGCCAAGCGGGCCAGGCGAACCACAGCCGGACGGCCAGAAACCCGATCAGCCAGCGCCATTCGATGGCTCAAAACCAGAGCAGCCAAGCGGGCCAGGCGAACCACAGCCGGACGGCCAAAACCCCGATCAGCCATCGCCGTCCGATGGTTTAAAACCAGAGCAGCCAAGCGAACCAGGCGAGCCACAGCCGGACGGCCAGAAACCCGATCAGCCAGCGCCATTCGATGGCTCAAAACCAGAGCAGCCAAGCGGGCCAGGCGAACCACAGCCGGACGGCCAAAACCCCGATCAGCCATCGCCGTCCGATGGTTTAAAACCAGAGCAGCCAAGCGAACCAGGCGAGCCACAGCCGGACGGCCAGAAACCCGATCAGCCAGCGCCATTCGATGGCTCAAAACCAGAGCAGCCAAGCGGGCCAGGCGAACCACAGCCGGACGGCCAAAACCCCGATCAGCCATCGCCGTCCGATGGTTTAAAACCAGAGCAGCCAAGCGAACCAGGCGAGCCACAGCCGGACGGCCAGAAACCCGATCAGCCAGCGCCATTCGATGGCTCAAAACCAGAGCAGCCAAGCGGGCCAGGCGAACCACAGCCGGACGGCCAAAACCCCGATCAGCCATCGCCGTCCGATGGTTTAAAACCAGAGCAGCCAAGCGAACCAGGCGAGCCACAGCCGGACGGCCAGAAACCCGATCAGCCAGCGCCATCCGATGGTACGCAACCGGAGCAACCAGCGCAACCGGATGGGCGTGATCCCGATCAGCCAGGGCCATCTGAAGGCATCCCTTCAGTGCCCCAGCCCCAGTCAGATGACGCTCAGCCGGAGCAACCAGCAACCTCTGAAGGACTGCAACCAGAACAGGGACAGCAGTCGCCTGAAAAGCAATCCTTGCCCGAGGGTGCTCCGCCGGAGCAACCGGATGAAGCAGGCTTCGAAAACATCTAGAAAATGTATCGCGTATTTTCGCCTTAATGGCTCACTGAAGACAGTAAACAGTACATGCTTTTGTTAGGGGATACCTCCATCGATGTAGCAACGTTACCCTATTCGACGTTTTTGCTAAATTCAACTAGACAAGAAGTGCTAACTAATGGTGGAACTGTACGTTAAGCTGTATCGTACCCATCGAGATCTAGGTTGACAAACTCTGTGCCGTCTGCTTCACTTGCTTCGGTGTGAATAGTCATTAGTCGTCGGAAACGGGCTTGGTAAGGTTGTCGCGAAGACTAGTTGTCTTGTCTTTGCTACGGTATTGGCATAACGACAACTGTCGCCACTGCTACACGCAGTGCTGTTGTCCGATTCTGCGACCTTTTCGTTGGTGCAAGTTATTATTAGTAGCGTCATTAGTTAAGTTTCCGACGCTTCTGCAACCCATCATGAAAACATATTTTCCTCACATTTCCCCGTAGCTCCAAAATTCCGACCGCAATTGTTATTGTCTGTGCCTGCCAGTATTTTTACATGACGATAAACTTTTAGCACTCGCCACCCGGAATGAGGAGTTCGAAGGTCGAAGAAGCGAGTTCGATCACAAGCGACCTTTCGGACGTGGAGGGAGAACTCGACACACATGAGTTCGAGCGCCGCCGCTGGAGATACTTGTCAAAGCAGTTGTTCTGCGAGAAGAAGTTCGTCTACTTGAAGAATGTTCTAACAAAGACGCGAGTGTCGGCGGTAGGCGGTCTTTGTCGTCACTGGTAATTCGCCTGTGTTCAGATCGAGAAGCACCAAGACGACATCCTGAATCGACGGGCGGAAATATTCCACCGGCGGAAACAAACTATCGACCGGGAATTTGAGGAAAAAAAGGAGGTACGGAAGGGTACAATTTCTACCGTCCAGCGTAGTTGGATGCGCTAACAAACATATTATAGCGTACTTGCCACAACAAAAATAAGCGCCGAGCGTTTAGCAAAACGAAGCTTTGTACCGTCTACGATGCGAGGCACTGAAACGAAGAATCAATGGAGATCGTCGGAACGCTGAGAATAATTTCGTCAACCAGAAGATCATGTTGCAAGAGAAGATCGAAGACTCCATCCGAGAGAGGCGAACCGCCATCGAGGACGACTTAGTCGAAGGAAAAAGTAAGATCAGCAACATGCTTCTGCAGAATGCGTGCATCGCTCCCGTCGAACTGTTCCTACCGTGAATGTTTCAGTTGCGCTGGAATTTGTGGACCACCTGCGCCAGACGGCGAGCTTCCTGCCGGGCCCCATGGAAGAAGCAGGCATAAAGCTCGCAAAGCAGGCAACAAAGGAGAAGCGGCCCATGATGATCTGCCAGCTTTCCGAGTCCGACATCCTCCACGACCTGTCGCTCATCAGTCGCAGCATGCCTGCGAAGCGACGGCGCAGGAACGGCAAACTGTTTCACGATGTCCAAAATGGCCTTCCTTGATTACGCAGTTTCTGCGCTACGACTCATTACCTCATTTTGCAGTTAGATCGTTTAGTGAGCCTTTTCATTTTGCGTTTTATATTATCTCCCGCTTTATATTCGTGCATTCCGATATTATAACCTCTGTTTAGTACCCTACCAAGATTAATTTCCTCGATCAGTAGTCTTTGCTAGATAAATTTCGTTGTGATATTACGTCCAAGCATTTTTGTTAAATGAACCCGATTGCTAGCGCCAAAGCCGCATGTTATGTGCTCGCATTCAGGGGCTCAATAAACTCGTTGCATTGTTTGCCGTTTTATCGCGTAGGTTTAAGTAACTTAAGACAATTCTCGTTGCTCGTTCCCGGGTAGAAACAGCAGAGGATGCTCATGATCAGCGGTGAAATTTTAGTTACTGGCTTAACTGAACCATCGTAGCAAATTAAAACTTTGCACGTATCGCTTCCGATTTGGCTTTTCAAACACATTTCTTTCGTTTGCTCAATTCGCTTGTGACGAATAACAGATAACTTTTCGGCACAGAGAGCTCTCTCACGAAAGCACTGAGTTTCTTTGGCGCACCGTGGCTGTGTAGTGGGTTTTGCAAATGTTATGTCCACGTGCGGAACTTTTCCTCCAGTCCAAAGAACGCGTTCTATCTGACGATTGATGGCGCCACAGGTTCTTATCGTCCCTGCACACCTCGTCTTTCTGCGGGTTGTCATTAAAGTGCTGTACCTGGACAGTGACGGATTTCATTGCGCGGGATGACCTGCCGCTTCCCCGTGTTTTCCCAGTAGCAAAGAGGGAACTTACGCACTGTGTTTACTTGTTCGGAAATTTGCGGATTTACGGTTTTATGGATTGTTTGACTAACGTTAAACAAAATTTGATCTTTTAGAATGGTCTGCGACTGCACTCTGAAGGCTCTTGGGTGGGCGGCTTTAGCGTTCCTGTTTTACAAGGTGGCCCGGGTCCTCTTCAACGTCGTCTACCCGTACCTTATTGCCACGCCGAAGAATTTGCGAGAGCTTGCCGGAGCCAAATGGGCGGGTTAGTTGGTCCGACCACCGTCACCCTTCTCATTCGCTAGCTTTCAGTTGTCACCGGCAGCACAGACGGCATCGGCAAGGCCTACGCATTCGAGTTGGCCAAGCGCGGCTTCAACCTCGTTCTGATCTCACGCACTCCGAAGAAGCTCGAGGACGTAGCCAACGAGATCAAGGAGAAGCACAGCGATGTCGAGATCAAGAACATCCCCTTCGACTTCACGAACGCTAACCTTGCCGATTACGAGTCGACTATTCTTTCAGAGTTGAACAAGTTGGAAGTCGGAGTGCTGAGTAAGTCTTGCGCTGGATATCACGGTACCTCGTTTCTCCGGACGACTGAAAGAACATTCAAGTTGCCCTTTCGTTTTAGTCAACAACGTCGGCATGAGCTACGAGTACCCGGACCGACTGCACAAGATCGACGGAGGACTCAAGCGCATCGCAGATATCACCGTCATCAACACCGTGCCAACCACCGTCCTCACCGCCGCGGTCCTCAAGCAGATGAGCGAGCGCAACAAGGGAGTGGTTGTTAACATCTCATCCTCTGCCGCCTACTACCCGCTTACCTTCTGGGCCATCTATACCGCCACGAAGGTAGGATTAAAGCCGGAGATAAGAGCCGCAGTGGCAATGTAATTCAGAAATACGTCACTTGGATCTCCGAAGTGCTTCGCAAGGAGTACGCCGATACCGGCATCACGATCCAGACGATTTGCCCGATGATGGTCGCTACGAACATGTCCAAGGTCAAGCGCGCCTCCTTCTTCACTCCGAACCCGGAGCAGTACGCGAAGGCCGCTATCCGCACCATCGGAAACGTCGACGAAACCACCGGATACCTCTCGCACCAAATTCAGGAAAGTCTGCCATCGGAATTGGATGCTACTTTAGCTGGTTTAGGCCTCTTTCCTCTGGAACATTCCCGCGATCCTCCTCGAGAAGCTCACTAGCGACAACTCTGTTGCCACTCGCAAGCGCGCCCTTAAGAAGAAGGAAGCGTCGGCCAAGTCCGAATAAATCCCATCAGGAAGCAGTATTTCGTAGACAGCATTGGTTATGTAGTTTTAATTGTTGGACCGCATAAAACATGTCAAGACCAATGCAAGCACGACGATACGTTACGAGCGACCAGTGGTAGCATTCGTGAGACATCGAAGTCCTCCACGAAAACGGGTAACTGTTGCGGGATATGCAGTGGCAGCGTCTTTTGGTTTTCCAGCGTTTCTTCGTCCGCAGCCTTCTTGATCATTTTTTTACGATGAAAGCGAGCGTTTGTCGCGTGTGGTGATTATATGGTTGGTTGCACAGGTTGCACACTTGCGTGTGGTATCACTACACACTAGGTATCACTATAAGCGCAGTGCGTTCTAGGTTCTGNAGAGGTCTGCAATATCGGCGTTTGTCCCTACCCGCAACCGTCGTGCTGCCTGCCCCATGGCTTGATCTACGTCGATGGGAAATTCGCATGTGGACCGCAGCCTAAGGTTTTCTCCATTTACTCTTTTTTTCTCAAATTACAACGATGCCATTTTAGGAAGTGATCGACCGCTTCCTTAGCGATGCCGCTACCGACCAAACACGGCCGCCAGAGCGAACCACGGAGGTCCCGCGATCGACAGCACCAGGGCCACAAACTGACAATCCGAGACCGGATCAGCCGCAGCCACCCACTGAGCCGGGATCTCCGCCACCAGGACACCCGTCCCAACCAGATGGTCCAGAGCCAGATGAGCCCCAACAACCCGATGGCCAACCCGGTGGTACCCCACCGGAACAACCTGGCGAACCTGAGACACCACAGCCGGACGGTCCAGTGCAGCCGGACGGCCAGAGCCCCGATCAGCCAGCACCATCCGATGGTTCAAAACCAGATCAGCCAAGCGAACCGGGCGAGCCACAGCCGGACGGTCCAGTGCAGCCGGACGGCCAGAACCCTGATCAGCCAGCGCCGTCCGATGGTACGCCACCAGCGCAGCCAGGTGAACCAGGAAAGCCACCGCTGGACGGTGCAGTGCAGCCAGACGACCAGGACCCCGATCAACCTGCGCCGTCCGATGGTTCAAAACCGGAGCAGCCTAGTAAACCGGGAAAGCCACAGCCGGACGGTCCAGTGCAGCCGGACGGCCAGAGCCCCGATCAGCCAGCGCCGTCCGATGGTTCACAGCCGGATCAACCAGCGCAACCGGAAGGTATACCCCCGGATCAGCCCGTCCAACCCGACGGCATCCCTCCGGAACAGCCAAGCGAACCAGGAGAGCCACAGCCGGATGGTCCAGCGCAACCGGATGGGCGTGATCCTGATCAGCCAACGCCATCTGAAGGCCTCCCTTCAGGACCGTCTAGCGAACCAGGAGAGCCACAGCCGGACGGGCGGAATTCCGAGCAGCCAGCGCAGCCTGAAGGAGCACCACCAGAACAGCCAGTGCAACCGGAGCAGCCTGGCGACACTTTGCCACCTGGCCAGCCCCCGTCAGATGACGCTCAGCCGGAGCAACCAGCAGCTTCTGGAGGACTGCAACCAGAAGAGCCACAGGGACAGCAGTCGCCTGAAAAGCCATCCTTGCCCGAGGGTGCTGCGCCGGAACAACCGGATGCAGCAGGCTTCGAAAACATCTAGCAAATGTATCGTGTATTTTCGCCTTAATGGCTCACTGAAGAAAGTAAACAGTACATGCTTTTGTTAGGCGATACTTCCATCGATGTAGCAACATTACTCCATTCCGCGTTTTTTTTTTGTTAAACTCAACGGAACAAGAAGTGCTACCTTGTCTTGGAACTGTCTCATACCCGTTGACGTCCAGTTTGACAAACTCTGTAGCGTCTGCTATTTCCACAGCACTTGCTTCGGTGCGCAGAGCCCTTCGTCGTAGGAAACGGGCTTGGAAAGGTTGTCCCGAAGACCAGTTGTCGAGTCTGTGCTACGGTATTGGCATAACGACAACTGTCGCCACTGCCGCACGCATTGTCGTTGTCCGATTCTGCGACCCTTTTCGTTGGTGCAATTGAAAGCAAAAGTTAAGTTTCAGACGCAGTATCTTGGCTGCAACCAATGTTGAAAAATACGTTTTTCTCACGTTTTCCCACAGCTCCAAAATTCCGACTGCTATGGTCATTGCCTGCTGCTGCCCTTGTTTTTACATGACGGTCAACTTTTAGCACTCCCACTCGGAATGAGGAGTTCGAAGGTAGAAGAAGCGAGTTCGGTCACAAGCGACCTTTCGGACGTGGAGGGAGAACTCGACACGCAGGAGTTCGAGCGGCGACGCTGGAGATACTTGTCAAAGCAGTTGTTCTGCGAGAAGAAGTTCGTCTACTTGAAGAACGTTCTAACGAAGACGCGAGTGTCGGCGGTAGGCAGTCTTTGTCGTCACTCATAATTCGGTGTATTCAGATCGAAAAGCACCAAGACGACATCCTGAATCGACGCGCGGAAATATTCCACCGGCGGAAACAAACTATCGACCGGGAATTTGAGGAGAAAAAGGAGGTACGGAAGGAAACAACTTCTACCGTCCAGCGTAGTTGGATGCGCTAACAAAGACGTTTATAGCGTACTTGCCACAACATAGCATCAAGAGTTTAGCAAAACGAAGCGTTGTACCGTCTACGATGCGAGGCACTGAAGCGAAGAATAAATGGCGATCGGCGGAACGCTGAGAACAATTTCGTCAACCAGAAGATCATGTTGCAAGAGAAGATCGAAGACTCCATCAGAGAGAGGCGAACCGCCATCGAGGACGACTTACTCGAAGGAAAAAGTAAGATCAGCAACATGCTTCTTGGAGAATGCGTGCATTTCTCCGACCGAACTGTTCCTACCATGATCCTTTCAGTTGCGCTGGAATTTGTGGACCACCTGCGTCAGACCGCGAGCTTCGTGCCGGACCCCATGGAAGAAGCAGGCATTAAGCTCGCGAAGCAGGCAACGAAGGAGAAGCGGCCCATGATGATCTGCCAGCTTTCCGAGTCCGACATCCTCCACGACCTGTCGCTTATCAGTCGCAGCATGCCCGCGAAGCGACGACGCAGGAACGGAAAGCTGTTTCACGATGTCCAAAATGGCCTTCCTTGATTAAGCAATTTTCGCGCTCTGAGTCATTACCTCGTTTTGCAGTTAGATCGTTTAGTGAGTTTTTTCATTTTGCGTTTTGTATTATCTCCCGCTTTATATTCATGCATTCCGATATTATAACCTTTGTTTAGCACCCTACCAAGATTCATTTCCCCGATCAGTAGTCTTTGGTAGATAAATTTCGTTGTGATATTACGTCCAAGCATTTTTGTTAAGTGAACCCGATTGCTAGTGCCAAAGCCGCATGTTATGTGCTCGCATCCAGGGGCTCAATAAATTCGTTACATTCTTTGCCGTTTTATCGTGTATTTAAGTAACTTAAGACAATTCCTTGTTGCTTGTTCCCGGGTAAAACAGCAGAGGATGTTCGTGACCAGTGGTGCCATAACTGGCTTAATCAAACCATAGTAGCAAATTAAAACTTTGCACGTATCGCTTCCGATTGGGCTTTTCAAACACATTTACTTCGTTTGCTCAATTCGCTTGTTACGGAAAATAGTTAACTTTTCGGCACACAGAACTCTCTCACGAAAGCACTGCGTTTGTTTGGCGCACCGTGGCTGTGCAGTGGGTTGCAAATGTTATGTTCACGTGCGGAACTTTTCCTCCAGTCCAAAGAACGCGTTCTATCTGACGATTGATGGCGCCACAGGTTCTTATCGTCCCTGCACACCTCGTCTTTCTGTTGGTTGTCATTAAAGTGCTGTACCTGAACAGTGACGGATTTCATTGCGCGGACTGCCCTGCCGCTTCCCCGTGTTTTCCCAGCAGCAAAGAGAGAACTTACGCTCTGTGTTTACTTGTTCGGAAATTTGCGGATTTACGGTTTTATGGATTGTTTGACCAACGTTAAACAAAAAATGTGATCTTTTAGAATGGTCTGCGACTGCACTCTGAAGGCTCTTGGGTGGGCGGCTTTGGCGTTCCTTTTTTACAAGGTGGGCCGGATCCTCTTCAACGTCGTCTATCCGTACCTTATTGCCGCGCCGAAGAACTTGCGAGAGCTTGCCGGAGCCAAATGGGCAGGTTCGTTGGTCCGAACACTGCCACTCTTCTCATTTGCGTGCTTTCAGTTGTCACCGGCAGCACTGACGGCATCGGCAAGGCCTACGCATTCGAGTTGGCCAAGCGCGGCTTCAACCTCGTTCTGATCTCACGCACTCCGAAGAAGCTCGAGGACGTAGCCAACGAGATCAAGGAGAAGCACAGCGATGTCCAGATCAAGAACATCCCCTTCGACTTCACGAACGCTAACCTTGCCGATTACGAGTCGACCATTCTTTCAGAGTTGAACAAGCTGGAAGTCGGAATGCTGAGTAAGTCTTGCGCTGGACATCACTGTACTTCGTTTCTCCGGACGACTGAAAGAACGTTCCAGTTGCCCTTTCGTTTTAGTCAACAACGTCGGCATGAGCTACGAGTACCCGGACCGCCTGCACAAGATCGACGGAGGGCTCAAGCGCATCGCAGATATCACCGTCATCAACACCGTGCCAACCACCGTCCTCACCGCAGCGGTCCTCAAGCAGATGAGCGAGCGCAACAAGGGAGTGGTTGTTAACATCTCATCCTCTGCCGCCTACTACCCGCTTACCTTCTGGGCCATCTATACCGCCACGAAGGTAGGATTAAAGCCGGAGATAAGAGCCGCAGTGGCAATGTAATTCAGAAATACGTCACTTGGATCTCCGAAGTGCTTCGCAAGGAGTACGCCGATACCGGCATAACGATCCAGACGATTTGCCCGATGATGGTCGCTACGAACATGTCCAAGGTCAAGCGCGCCTCCTTCTTCACTCCGAACCCGGAGCAGTACGCGAAGGCCGCTATCCGCACCATCGGAAACGTCGACGAAACCACCGGATACCTCTCGCACCAAATTCAGGAAAGTCTGCCATCGGAATTGGATGCTACTTTAGCTGGTTTAGGCCTCTTTCCTCTGGAACATTCCCGCGATCCTCCTCGAGAAGCTCACTAGCGACAACTCTGTTGCCACTCGCAAGCGCGCCCTTAAGAAGAAGGAAGCGTCGGCCAAGTCCGAATAAATCCCATCAGGAAGCAGTATTTCGTAGACAGCATTGGTTATGTAGTTTTAATTGTTGGACCGCATAAAACATGTCAAGACCAATGCAAGCACGACGATACGTTACGAGCGACCAGTGGTAGCATTCGTGAGACATCGAAGTCCTCCACGAAAACGGGTAACTGTTGCGGGATATGCAGTGGCAGCGTCTTTTGGTTTTCCAGCGTTTCTTCGTCCGCAGCCTTCTTGATCATTTTTTTACGATGAAAGCGAGCGTTTGTCGCGTGTGGTGATTATATGGTTGGTTGCACAGGTTGCACACTTGCGTGTGGTATCACTACACACTAGGTATCACTATAAGCGCAGTGCGTTCTAGGTTCTGTTGGTACACTACATGAAATGAAATTTTTTATGGCTTTTTACTAACTCTAGCATTGTCAAGTGCACAAGAAGATGACTGGCAGCCATTCAAGGTACCAGACAATGTAACTAAACCGGTCATTATCGTTGAAAGAAATTGCTTCGAACCTTCGAGCATGATGATGATGATGCAGTTAAAGAGGCGCCAAGGTCAACTACTTAAAGAGACCGGGAGTAGCCGTGGGCAGATTTGCGCCCGTGAACTGCGCAGAAAATGTCGCGCAATCGATTGTCCCGTACAATACTACCTGTACTTGCCCTGTGCATTTCACTGGAGATTTCAATTTGCGCAGCGGCGGACAATGGTCAGCCAACTCTTCCTGAATGCCCGTACATCGATGCGGTCGAGCAAATGGACAAGTGGAACGCCTACGACTTCTCTTCCTGCAATGTTTCACAGTTCAAGCCGGAGGAGGGCAATCCCGGTTACGCGAATTACGAACGCGGCGGACGCAGCTACAGCTTTAACGTTTACGTGAGCGACAAAATCGGGCCATACCGAGCCTTGCCCGTGATGCGCCATCCCAAGTAAGCTGATGGATGATTTCAAAAGAAGCTAAGCATGGAGGTGACTAGCCGCTAACGTGCGTGACTAACAGGTGGATGCTGCATAAAGCACGTTCCTCCACATCCCATGTGGTCTAGTGGTTAGGATTCGTGGTTTTCACCCACGCGGCCCGGGTTCGATTCCCGGCATGGGAAGATTTTTTTTGCACTCCACATTTTAGATGCGCTAACGTCACTTACCCCTCAACCAGCACGAAAGCAAGCATCGTTATTATCTACCACAACGAGGCGTTCTCGGTACTTGTGCGCATGATCAATGGCATCTTGAAACTGACGCCTGAAGCTCTGCTGAGAGAGATAATCCTCTATGACGACTACAGCGAGAAAGACCTCTCGATAGAAGAAGCGCTACGCAAATATGCTAAGCTAGCCGGGTGGAACAGCGACAAGATCAAATTCTACCGAACAGAACAGCGGGAAGGACTCATTCGAGCCAAGGTACGATCAGCAGCACGACAGTATGCATGTTTCCACGTTTTGAAAGAAACGCAAACTGTGCTGCTAACCTACCTATGCATCTAGGTGCTTGCTTCTCGACTTGCAACTGCCGAGGTCTTAATATTCCTGGACAGTCATTGCGAGGTCACACAAGGCTGGCTTGAACCGCTGATTCATGCAGTTGATGAGGATCCCAACAGGTATGACGCCGGTGTAGCACATACAACGTGTTACCGAGAAGCACTCTTCCAGAGCGGTATTGCCCATCGTCGACCTAATCAACCCAGTGAGTTTCGAATACGCAAAGGCGATGGTGGCGAAGGGCGGCTTTGACTGGGGCCTCAACTTCAAGTGGGAATACTTCGACTGGTCGTACTTCGACGTGCTGGAGAACAACGTGAAGCTGTTCGAGTCACCTGCCATGTCCGGAGGCCTACTCGCGATGAAGACGGAAACATTCCGTCGGATGGGGGAATACGATATGGGCATGGAGATATGGGGTGCGGAGAACATCGAGCTGTCTATCAGAGTGAGTAAACGTGTGAGCAAAGGCTTACGCTAATGACCTCCATGCAGATGTGGCTTTGCGGTGGATCGGTGGTCGTCGCTCCGTGCAGCCGAGTGGGGCACGTCTTCCGGACCCGCCGGCCTTACGTCGGCAAACCCGGTGTGGACACCAGCGTGTACAACGCTCTGCGGACCGTCAAAGTGTGGTTCGACGATTACGAGGTAGATATTGCCATTACATGTTCAAGTGACCGGCACGAGGGTCTTTAGAAGTACTTCTTCCAAGCACGCCGAAGGGCCGAGCAAATGGAAACTGGCGACCTTTCGGAGCGTATGGAACTGCGAAAGAAGCTTAACTGCAAGCCATTCCGCTGGTTCATTGAGAACGTTTACTCGGGACTCAGGCCGCCCAGAGAAGAGCTTTGAGAAGTAGAACAGTGGCAGGCTGTAGTAGTCGGGTGTCATCAACCGTGTTAAATTGTTACAGTGCTAAATGAACATTGCTCAACAGAGTTCTCCTGTTTTGCAGGGGTTCAAGCAGAGTAGAGTTAATTAACGGATCCAAATGGATCCCTGTACGGCGAAGGCTTGTTGGCGTTGAACCCATAAGACGGTTGGAGTATCGTTCCGGGAACTGGTCTGTTGGCCTTCAGAAACAAACGATTGTAGAATGGAAACCGCGACTCTATCGGATTATCTAAATGCATCTGTTCCTCGCGAATGATTTCTGTGCAACCAACAATCTCCTCCGCATACTCACACAACTGGCCGTTATCGCAGCACGGCACTTCTTTGAACTTCCAGACGCCATCTTCGTTCATCTCGAACCGGCTCTCGGAGCCCCTGCCACCGTACTCAGGTGGCAGTGGATGTGGAGGAGTGAAGTACTGAGCGTTGAGAGGTAGCACTAACAGTAACCATGGTGTACAGAGAATATACGAGTTCTGACGCATTCGGGATTAGGCACACTTGTTCTGCTTCGGAAAGACATCGTAAAGCTACGGTGGTAGTATCACCGCAGAGCATCATTAGCGCTTACCAATGAGATACAATCAGAACAGGAAATAGTATTGTTTCGGGAGCGGCCCCGCAGGGAGGACCATTTCCGTCACTGACAGACTTAGTTACGAGCTGTCGGCGACCGCCGCTGTTCAAGCACCTCTAGAGCTTGAAATAACTTTTCTACTACGTTTACCATCAAATCTTTTTTTTGCGATAACGGTCAAAGCGGCAGGGAATAACGAGCATTACATCATGACAAACGGCTCCCGCAATGCGTCTTTCCTTCCATTTCAGCCAACACCCACCATCAACGAGCAGCATTTCACAGACACCGTTGGTTACGTAGTTTAATTGCTGGACCGCATAAAACATGTCAAGACAAATGCAAGAATGCCGACGGGCTATGAGCGAGCAGTGGCAGCACTGACGAAGGCCTCGAAGGTCTCCACGTAGGGCGACAGCGAAGTGTGCTTGTAGTCTAAAACGCACACCTTTATCGGGATAGGCAGTGACAGGCCTTACACAGTGTCTTTCGGTTTTCCTGCGTTTCTTCGTCCGCAGCCTTCTTGATCTTTGACATTTCGTTTATCAAGCGGCTAAATTCGTCCACAGTTGTACCGAAGAGTAAACTTCACGTATAAACTTACTCGATGCGTGGAATGTCTGCAAGGTTCACCTTGTGGATGGTCTTCGGGTTGAGCGGAACTGCGATCATGCCCGTTTTCGGATGAATGCAGAACGGTGACTTCAGCAAGTGGTTAGTGCCCGTCGACACGTTCACGTCGAGCTTCGGATAGGCGTAGGCGAGCACGAAGGAGAGCAGGAAATTCTTCGCTTCGCCTTCGACTTCTTCCGGCACAACGTCACCCTTCTTGGCAGCCTTTTCGCGCTCTTTGCTGTCGAAGCGACGCTTGAGAATTGTCCAACGGGCTTCCGCCGACGGGACTTCCAAGAACTGCCTTTCAAGACTCTCACGCAGCTCGTCGTCTTTGCAGAGTCGCAGAACGGGATCCCAGCGCTCCGAACTATCGAGCCATCCCTGCTCGATGACCAGCTTGTCCATATCCTCCGAGTCCATCATCAGTCGGTACGCAACTTCGGCCATCGGATGAACGTGCGTCTTGGAGAAGGGCGCCTCGTTGGGATCCTAGAATCAGCGAAATGAGTAGATTGTGATACCCGCTACCTACGTATGTAAGGTACTTCGCAACGGCGGATCGGCCTGTGTTAGTCAACTTGCGAGCCTTCTCGTCCGCCACCCAGCAATGAATACCACGACGTCCCGAGAACACCCAGAGCCGGTGAATGAAGCCGAAGTGATCTAGAATAGAAGGGTCGTATGTCAGATACGTACCCAGCTATCTCAGTTGACTAACCGCGCAGAAGCTGATCCAGTACGCGAACGGCAATGGTAATCCAACGCCAACACTTGTGGCACACGTTCGTTCCCCTAAAATGAAATAATCATAAGGGTTAAGTGATGGTAACCTTACTGACAGCAAGTTCGAAATGGGTCGTAGTCGGTCAAGTCGATGTCGAAGACCAGCTCACGCTCCATGGCCTTAAAGTCGATGTGGCTCTTGTGCTCGCGAGTCTAAAGGCACAAGTCAAACTAGTAATTCTACTGGCACTTGAACCTTGTGGTTATACACCGCACCGAGATCGATCTTGTGGGGCTTCTTGTTGCCCAGCTCCTTCAGCATGTCGTGCTCGTTGGTGAACGTGAGGTATCGAATGTGGACGTCATTCTCCAGAATGAACGCAAATTCCCGCCGTGCAAGGTACTCTTCCTTTGCGTCTGAAGTCCACGTTTTGTGTTGCATCCAGTCAAATAACTGAGTCACCTTTGCCGTACGAGAGCCACTTCATGATCCACTTCACTGGGTAGAGGTTCTTGTAGTAGTCCGACAGGTAATTGTCGAGCAGTGCTGGATCGTATGAGGTCGCCATCGTGTTGAAAGCTAAAGAAAGAAGATTTCTCTGTTCAGATGACGAGTCTGAACAAGACGTAAAAGATATAAAAATTTTCTAAAACGTGCACATAAAGTATTCGCGTTGCAAGCAACAGTATTAGATAATGCAAGCACCGTGCGATTAAAAAGATGCCCGCCATGCATTGCGCCAAAGGTTTCAAATAATCCTTGCCAATCGGACTTTCTAGGCGGACCGTGAAGGACTGGTCATCCAAATAAGATTAGCAAGAGACGAAGTTTTCACTACAACTGGCGGCAACTAGAAACCCATGCACTTGACGAATACTAAAAGCTCGTTTCTTTAAAAGTTGTTCCAGTGACTCTGTTACTCGCACACTGGAATGGGTTGAAATACACGTACATGATTGTCCGCGTTATAGTGCAAAGTAGGCATTCAGTGGTGACCGGTTTCCATGGTTTGACCAGTAAGTAAACACACAAACAACCAAGTGGAAGCTCTAAGAGACACGACTGTAAATACGGTTAGCTATCTTCTTGACCGGAGACTACAAGGTCCAGTTGATGATTAACTCGCGCTACTCACCCTTCGCGACCAAAACGCTCTATTCTTTTCGTAACGAATCAAGCAGTACGATACCTTTCCATGTACGTACAGACGGCGGCCAGGCAATCTGTTCTCTACGATCACTATAAACTAAAGCAATGGGATGACAGCCAAAAGCTTCGAATACGCATGCACTCGCACCACAGTGAGACAAAGCTTCTCGGATAACGTCGACATATGGCAAATGCACCTTATCAAACAGTAACCATGAAATAATTTCATGTTTAATAAAATGCATGCAGCATGCCATGCTTTGGACATGCATGCATTCATGCGTACCATGCAGGACCGCACCGTGTGTACCAAGCGGTACCACATGCATAATCACATTTATAGGATTTCCAAAATGGCTAGACGAATTCCGAATGTTATGTCATACAAACCCTATGTACTGCATAGATTTAGTAAAATGCGCGTAGCATTTTTGAGCATGCGTGATACCAAGCGGTACCGCATGCAGTGTGCACCTGCACAACGGCTGAACTTGACATGCGAGCAGGCATGCGTGCTCGCATTTCCTGATGAGAGTAAACAGTCATGTCTAGACAACATTTTTGCAAACCTCCGCTAGCGTCGCTGCATTACTTTAGCGCACGAGAGAGGCTAGTTGTCTAGTAGGCACATTCGTCTCTCTACTGTATGCATTTTGTGCGCAACAGTTGCATCAATGCTTAGTTTATGATACTCCGTTACGACGAGTCAGGCTAATGCACTCCGTTGCGTATTTATTTTCCTACCCACCACCGCAAACCAAAATAACACAGCACAGCAAACACAGAAGCATGAACTAGAAATCATTGCTATCAATGGAAGTCGTTAACGTTAAAAGTGAAAAATGCGAACGATTTCGGACGCACGATTTCGGACACGACTTCCATCGTACAATTGAGCGATACAAAGTTAAAGCGATACACAGTTTAGAGAGGATCTGGTGAGAGAGTACGCGGATGAATCAAGGCAGTGAAACACGAAAAGAAAGAACTACTTTACGGATTACACGGCCAAGATCGGTGATACCAATGAAATGGAAAATATAAGCTCAAAAAGTGGTGGAGTTTGGGTAGCATGAGGTCGGTAATGCAGAGGTGGTTAAGTGTTCTAGAGAATAAGTGAAAAAGCTGATTCACAAAATAAAAGTGTAATGACGACATACAATGTGGAGCCGAAAAATGGAAGGAGACCAGAGCGCCCAAGGCCACACTAAGCGGTGAAGCGAGTGCTGACCAGCTTGTGGTCGCGGTACGCGAGACGCGCGGTCAGGGCGTCGAAGTCCAGCAGCTGTGGGTTGTCCGGATCGCGTGGAATCATATTCGGGGCAGTGTTCCTGAAAGAGGAACATTTGTTAGGTGCGAGTAGCGGCGTTGAACGTACTTGAGCTCCTCGTAGTTGTTCTTGCCGCGCTTAGCGAGCTCGTGGGCCTGGTAGACCGGCTCGGGCAGCGAGACGCCGAGCGAGACGATCTGGTGCGAGTGGCACAGGTAGTTGACGAAGGCCTCCAGCTCGTCGGTCGAGAGGTTGGCCTAAAGTGATATATGCCTACGTCGCAAGTTGCGATGTATGCCTACCTCGTCGACCGGCACGACGTACTGTGGGATCTTCACAGTGCCCTGAAATCGTGGTTGTTAAACACATTAACGATACGGAAGTAATGTACCTTCAGACGAGCATGGGACTGGAGGTAAAACTCCTTTACGTCGGCGCGGACGATCTTCGTGTCCACAACGCTGCCAGGCTCGGTGTCGACGGTCCGGTTGCCCTGCTTCGCCCAAAAGCGCTTGTTGTGGCGCTTCGAAACGATGATCAGGACGAACCTCGGCCTAAAAAGCGATGTTTGCGCATGCGGACCTCCAAAATTCTGAACGTACTTGAAGTTGGCGTTGAAGTCGAGGCATCCTTGACGAATGGCCGGCAGCTCGTCGTTGACGCACATCGGAATCTGGCCCTCGCTGACGCCGTCACGAAGGATGAAGAAGACCTTCGGCGGAGGGTTCTTGGTGTTCTCCACGTACTTCGCGAGGATCCACTTGGTGCGGGCTTGCAGGAAGGCCGGGTCGATGGCTTCACGCCGAGACGGCTGGAAGAAGTAATCGCCGGCGAACGTGTGGATGTTCTTCGCGTAGTTGGCGGTGATCTGAAGAAAGCATGTGACTAGTCTTAGCCGAATGGTGAGGTTATGCTTACCCCGACGACGGACGGGTCGTAGCTCTGGTAGTTGATCTGCTTCTGGCGCATGCTGTAGAGCTGGTGAGGGCTGGCCGGAGCTGGGTGAGCAACGTCCAGGCCCATGACGAAGATGTGCTTCGTGTCAAGCTCTAGACGCTTCCTAAAAGCAGGGCTTAAGCTTTGAACACACTTAGACGTAGCTTACGCAAGCGGCTCGATCTTTGGCTTGTAGCAGAGGCCGAAGATCTTGCAGTTGAACTTGTGCAAGATGTTGCTCTTCGTCGCCATTCCACCGATCGCCTTGTTGATGGTGACGTGCTGCGTGAGGACGAAGTGCTTCCGCTCGCACAGCTTGAGCACGCCTAAAAAGCCGTAAACTGCATAACGTAGAAATGAGGTAGGGCATACCATGCGACTTCTCGCGGATGTCGTCGATGTACATCACGAACTGCGTCGTCTGCTTGATCTGCTTGAACACGTTGTCAAGCTCACCGAAGCCGTTGACGGAGAAGATGTCCGGATTCGGAACCTGCACTCCCTTCTGGCGAGCGATCCCGACGAAGTCGCGAGCAAAATTCCTAGAAATCCAATTATTCGACCCTGGTGAGCTGATCCTGAAACATACTCAACGGCACGGTTGTCGCAACGAGCATCGTAGACGACAGCCCACTTCTTGAGGATGCCCGTGGTCGGATCGATGTAGCGCAGGCGGGAGGACTCCTTCATCCAGTTGGCCTAAACAAGGGAGTTTTAGATGTTCTAGAGAGGTTGTCCACGTTTTTAGACTCCTCAACATACCCCAGTGACTTGGACGGTCGCATTGGCGCCGTACTCGATGACCGGAGCGTGGCGCACGCCGATCTTCACGTCGTTGGTGTTGAGGTCCACGACGACGCCAAAGCGGCGCATGAACGTCACGGCCTGCTCGTTGAGGATCTTGCCAAGCTGCACATTGATGTTTGCTTCGCGGACGTGCACCTCCACCGTGTTCAGCTAAACCAACGTGCGGCTTATCAGTTCGTAGCCGCAAGCAATGGTAACATACACGAAGGAGTTCGCGAGATAGGTTGTCCGTCATCCGCTGCAGCGGAATGCGCTGGTTGGGCAGAACCACCAGAACGTCGAGCGGGAAGACTGCGTCTTTAGATGCGTCTAAAAGATAGATTAGAAAAGATAAAAGACGGAACAAGCGCCACGACTGGCGTCTAAAGTCGGGAACTTGCAAATAGCCCAGGTGAACGACCATACTCACCGATTCGAATGCCCGGCCAATCGGGATACTGGATCTGCACCTGGTGGCGGTCCTGGTAGAACTGCGTCAACGGGATCTGCTGGCCATCCGTGGTGGTGATCCTGCAAATGGCTTTGTGAATAAACCAGTCGTGTACAGGAGAAGGGTAAATGCGCTCCGAATGCTTACGTCAGACGACCGACGGATGAGTCGGTGAAGCCGGCAATCACGACGGAACGCGACGGAGCGTAGGAGAGGTAGCAGCGCACGCCCTTGTAGAAGTGCATGAAGCGCCTCCAGTCGATCGCGCGCTGCGCGTTGAACTCCTGTGCCGTCGCGACAAGAGACTGCTCCTTGTAGAACGCGGACTTCTTCACTAAAATTGCCCACAATCGGTTGGGGATCTCGGAATTGTCTGCCTACCGTCCGCCACCAGCGCGGGCACAGGATTGTCGTTGTTGTGGATGATACGGACTCCTTTGGCGAGACCAGCGCGGAAGCGGATTCCGTCCTGGAAGTTCTGCTCGTTCTTCTCGAAGATCTTGCCCATGCCGATGACGTCGTACTGGTCACTAAACAAGGGTGGTACAAAGTGAGGTCAGTCTCACACAAGTCTTACCTGTTCACCACCTGCTGACTGGTGAGCAGCTCGAGGAACATCCGAATGTCGCGGTTGGCTTGCGCACCGACGTCGGGTGCGAGCGCCGCACGCACGTCCGAGATGTCGGTTTCGAACGCCTCCGAGCGCTGGATCTGCACGGTGACGTTGCTGTCACGGAGGAACCGGCGACTGAACGCGCTGATCTCCGCGGGTTGCAGCTCGATGGTGCTCTACAACAAGGGATTGTGTACATTCAGTGCAGAAATGACAACTACTGAACCAGGGAACAGTCATTTTGTACTTACGCGTGGCAGGTTCATCGGCTGGTTGGTGAACAGGTTCTTCTTACAGTCGTAGACGTAGATAAGGTCCTGTACACCAAAGCTGTGGGTGCAGTCGTACACGTTGCGGACGATGTCGTGGCACAGACGTCGGTACAGCGAGCGCTGGCCTCTGAAATGCTTAGTCTGAGAATACGTACGCATGAAAACAACTTACTCGTCGGAGCCTCCGCGGGTGATGATCTTGTTGAGGTCCTAAAATGGTGAGGTTTACGCCAGCTACCATTCTAAGGGAAAACGGAAAAGTCCTAAATTAATGCCAGCTATCACTCTAAGCGAAAGCGGCAAAGTCCTAAAATAATGTCTGCTATTACTCTACGCGAAAAAGCAAAGCTCAAAATGGTGAGGCTTACGCCTGCTATCACTCTAAGCGAAACGGCTAAGTCCTAAATGGAGAGAAACGGCAAACGAAACATACCATGCGTACGATTTCCACATCGTAGCGGTAGACCACCTGACCGGGCTTCACTTTGATGGTGTAGACGGAGCATGCACCCTGCGTCTGGCTGCGGAAGTTGGTCGCAGGGGCAGGCTGAAATACGATGTCTTAGGAAACATTAGAGTGTACGAAGAGTTTATGCTGACATCCGTTATCCACAACCGCATGCGGCTTACATGGGTGATCTGCAGTCCCTCCATTTGGGCTGCGAGTTGCGCCATTCTGGCAGTGTAATGCTGTCACAATCTGTAGTCGTCAAGAACTAAATAGGCTTGACTCAGGACGGTACTTGAGCCTAATAAAGCCCAACAACTACAACAACGCACAACAAGAGTTGGGAAAAAGAGCCAAAAAGTAAGGCAGGGAGGCTCAGAAGGGTCTGCTTACTAGTGAACTCTTCAGGGGAGAGCTCTAAAAACAAGTCACCTTTCTCCGAGCGACTTGGGATCACAATGAAATATACGGACGGCGCGAATGCCGAAATCAGTTCCTCTTATCGTGATGGACGGTATCAGTGGCCAACGCGCTCGGTGGAGGTGCGCGCCTGGGAACCGCCCACTGACTTCTTTCCGGCGCGAGTGTTGCGAGAATCTCTTAACGCTGTTCGCGAAGGAGGAGCGTTTGGGCATGCATGCCGAAGGGAGGGGATAAGGGAGGCTCAGTCTGGAGAGCGCGAGTAAACGATAAACGGTTACTGACGACGGGAAGTTACGGAAGTCATGCCTGGAAAATAGAGCCTGAGAAACACTGGGTTCAGCAAACGATTTGAATCCTCAGCATTTGACGAGTTCTCTTCTTCGTCATTTACCTAAGCGTCTAAAAGGAGTACTCTGATCCTGATTCAGCATACCTTTTGGCTCAATGCGCGGTCAGGCCGGCTTAAAAATAGAGAATACTTCGACTCGCAAATAGTACAATGAAATGTGAAAACTACCGATTGCTCAAAACCATATTGAAATGCTGTCCGACGGTAGTGGGGACTTCCTAGCGTAGCTCAGCTTGCTTCTTAGCGGCCCACGTAGGGCTGTAACGGCCCCGAACCATGACACTGAATGACTAGCGTTTCAAATGAAATACGCACGGACAGCGGCGCTACCGAGAATAACCAGAACTCAACACATTCTCAACCACAATTGACCGCTTTTGAATACAACCGGGTTTTCTAGAACTTGCTTCGCTTAAAACTACTTAAATGCTGATGGCATTCGTCAACACCGCTCCGTCTTGAAGCCCTGCTCCCTTGGTTGCCTACGTAATCTCGGGTCTGACGCGATGCAAGCGAGGGTGGGGTAGATGACTTCAAGGATATGGACATTCTACGCGTGCAGATGCCCAAGTGCATGTTCACGATCCTAGAAGATGCCCCTTGAACAACACATCCGAACATGGAGGTCGTGGAGGAGTCAGGGCCATAGGCAGGATTTTCGGATGAAGGGGCTGCCACCCTCTCCCCGTCGGGAGGAGGTCAAATATGACCCAAAAATGGGACAAAACTAAGCCTTAATGGCCTAAAAGGGATAAAATAACGGCTATGCTATGGCTATACTGGCTACCGTATTTTTTTTAATATAGCCCCTGGGGCTATATTTTCCATAAGGGTTTTTTCAGGAAAAAATAAATTTCAAAAGTTATTTTAAATTTTGTGTGTCATCAGTAAGGCTCGTTCTCCATTCTAAAATTCTTATTTTATCGTTATCTAACCAAATATGGCCTTAGATTTGAAGCCCGCATACCTCAGACGCGTATCTGGAAATTTTTGGGTGGGGCTATATTAGAGGGGGGCTCTATTAGAGGTGGGGCTAAATTAGAAGAAATACGGTATATGGCTAATCAAATGGCTATACTAGCAGGGCTGCCGCGCTGCGCGCGGCACGACTGACTGAAATATAGGTCTTTTCTATTCCACTACCGTGAGACCTAAGCTCTGAAACCCTCGCTTTGAGCTCTGAATCCACTCGTTTAAGCTCTGAACAGTCCTGCTGAAAGCACTGAGCAGATCTGATGCGTGTTCTAAATAGCTCTGCTTAAATGTCTGAGTAGTTCTGCTTGAACCTTAAATGAGTGCTGTTGGAAGCTCTGCGTAGTCCTGCTGGAAGCTGAGTAGATGTTGGAGTCTCTAGGACCGAGGCCTACATAGTTCGAGACGGGCCAGGGCGAGCAGACGGAGTGGGGCCGCTACACGGTCAAGACGGTGGAGAAGCCGAAGAAGATGACCGGCTACGATCAAATAAGCCGCACTAAGCTCAAGGTCTCGCGTCCCAACCAGACGCATACGGTATGCTTGCCTGTACTGTTTCCGGATAACTCAGATGCGCTTAAGCCACCCACGTTCTCTATACGAGCTGGCCCGACCACTTTGTCCTGGACAGCGCCATCGGCTTCCGACAGCTGCACGAGCACGCCAAGAAGTTCGTCGATAAGAAGCCCATCGTCGTGCACTGCTCTGCTGAAGCGGTAAGATTTCATGTGTTCTTGGTATCGTATCAAAAATGAACATAGGTCGCACCGGAACATTCGTCGCGATGGAGATGCTCCTACACAAGCTGCTTGTCGAGAAGGACGGCACCATCATCGCGGTGGATACCGTCAAGTTCCTGGCGTGTACGTTTATTCGCTTACTGTTTAGACTACAACTCGATGATCGAGTGCAAGGAAGCCGAGATGAAGAAGCAGCAGCCGCAGAAGGAGCCGCGCATTACGTCCCTTCCCAATTCTGGTTCAACCAGTCCTACCATATACGCCACTGTTCTCTAACAATGACACTTAGCGAAAATAAAATCGAGTTCGATGGTGACCATCCAGTGGCATAAGTTCTGTTTTACTTATCATGGTTCAACTGGGCGCTTCACTAAGATAAGATCACTTTTTTGCTGGTTGGTAATTTTGAGGGAAATGCTTTCTCACTATGTTATCCGGGAAGCTCTCGACTCAATTCCACATAGCGTTATCGTGGTGAGCATGCTCTATTTGAGTAATAGCCTGATTACTGCTATGGTAAGGCCGCACTGAGACCTTACCACAAATGAATTTCACCCTAGGTTTGCAACGCGGGAAGCGCACATGGATTTGAATGATTTATCTTTCCATGCAAATACCGCCAGTTCCCTATAACGGTCTTGGACGATGCCTCTTCCGAGCTAGACTAGACCATTCTGCGCCATAAAGGCCGAGGTCACACGTTATCAGCGGGTCTGCTTTTTTGTGTGCTTCCCGAGCGCTTGGGCCGTGGAGGCTGCGCTAATGGCTCGGTATCAGCTGCGGTCGTGCCATTAACGCGAGCTTTGTGCCGACCGAGGTTCACAGATAGTCGTTCCACGAGTGATTGAGGCACAGCCAGGTCAGATCAATGTTTGCCTAGAAGGACAGCCCGATAAAGCAGACCGGCGATCACGGAACAGGAAAGCAAGCTCCACTATAATTTTCGCATTCCAGGGTTTCAAAGTTCTACTAAACATTGGCGCAGATATACATAGGATTCTAACATAGCTTCGTTATCAGTCTCTCTGCGTAATGCGAACGTAGATAGCCAGGATATCGCTCACTAAAGGTATCTTCCTCGGAAGCGATCAAGGCTAAAGATTGTGCCTACCTGATTTTTCACGTGAGGTTATGAATGAACTCAAAAATGTTCACCTTGGTTTAACCTAAGTCAGTCGATTACCGGTAATTCGTTGTCAGTGCTAGATTAGGCTTTACTTCACTTCGTTTCACTGCAGTTTTGCATGAAGTCGGTAAAGACCCCATTTAAGTTGAAGTGAAGTTAACTGAAACAGGTCGGCTTCCATCTTGTTGACTCTTAGAGTCGGTTATATGCATAATTCGATGCCAGTTTTAGTTAGTCTTTACCGTACGTTTTATAAGTCTTATCAAAATATTCTTGACGGCACCCTTGCAGCTGCTTCTCGAGTAAGCGAATGGTCCTCCAACGTTTTTTTGGGAGACGCAACGCCATAAGAGCCACATCTACAACACAACAAAGTGACCTTAATCCACGTAATGCTTCGCACATAGCTTCGTACCTGAGCAAATATGATCGGAAATGGACTACCGTCGGTCGAAACCCTGAGGAGCAGACAAATAGGTACGGCTAGTTTCCTTGCATGTCGTAGCGGTTAAAATATCCACTTTAGCTAGCTTGAAGCAAGTGCTCAACCTCAACCAGCCTTTATCGAATTCGCTAGCTGTCGAGCCGGTCTGGAAGGTGCTCGTACTGGACGGCTATGGACAGGACATCATTTCACCGCTCTTGCCGGTAAAGCAACTGCGGGAGCTCGGCGTCACTCTTCACCCGTACGCGCATCTTCTCGTACGAGTTACATCAAAGATCTAGGATGCTGCATTCTGATCGAGAGCCACTGCCCGACGTCCCTGCAGTCTACTTCGTTGCGCCGACGCAGAAGAATGTCGAGAAGATCTGCGATGATCTGAAGCGCGCCATGTACGACAGCTTCTACTTCAACTTTGTCTCTCCCATCCCGCGGCTTCTGCTGGAGCCGCTCGCAGAGTGCGCCGTACAAGGCGGCACAGCGCAACAAGTGCAAAAGGTTAGCCTTGACGAGCAATAATGGCTAATACTCGCCATGAACCCGCTTCAGTTCGCACATTTGGCTTCAGGTGACCGACCAATACGTGAGCTTCATCACCTTAGAAGACGACTTGTTCATGCTGAGGAGGTATACGCAGGACAGTCCGTTCTCCTTCTACGGCAAGCATGTTCCCATCCTGACCCAGCTAATTAGCATCCATTCAGCCATCAACGATCCCAGCCTAAACGAAGAGAAGGCGACGGACTTGATTGACTCGGTGGCGAACGGTCTCTTCGCTGTCTGCGTGACTCTCGGCGTTGTTCCGATCATCAAATGTCCCAAGGACTGTATCGCAGACTCCGTTGCTCAGGCAAGAAAGGTTTCGGTTGTGCTTAAGGGCTTGTTCGCTTTAGAAACTAACGGAAAAGATCCGCAACAATCTTCGCGACGCGCGGTTTAACCTGTTTACGCAGGAGAACATTCGTGCGGGTCAGCTTAACCTTAGCCGTCCTGTGCTTGTTATCGCCGATAGAAGCATCGATTTGGCGACAATGTTACATCACACTTGGACATATCAGGCGATGATCCACGATGTCCTGGTATGCATTTACAGACGCGCCTTAGGATATTACTACCGCAAAAGTGGTAACGCTTTACGCAATTTCATCTTGCAGGATATGGACCTAAATCGCATTCGCATGACGGATAAGAGCGGGAAGCGGAAGGAGTACGACATGTCGCCGGAGGACAGCCTGTGGTCCGACTTCAAGGGCAGCCCGTTCCCGTTAGTGGCGGAGGCAATCCAGGAGCGACTCGACGAGTACCGCAAGAATGAGGACGAAATCAAGCGGCTGAAGGATAGCATGGTATGCAGACCGTACGGACTTATTTGCGCATCATGAATCCGGAATCGTTCAGGGCATCCAAAATCCGGAGGACGAGACCGCAGCCCTCATGATCGGCGATGCCACGGCAAGGCTGCAGTCAGCCGTGGGAAGCTTGCCAGAGCTGCTGGAGAAGAAAAAACTGATTGATCTGCATACGACACTGGCAACGGCACTGCTCGACAACGTGAAGCATCGGAAGCTGGATGTGCTTTTCGAAAACGAAGAGAAGCTGCTCAATGGACAGGGCACAGGTGGGTTAATCGACAATCATCGGTTGTTGACGAACAATACAAGCATTTTCAGATGCGCCACTGATCGAAGCACTTCGAGGCTGTACAGACAAAGAAGATGTCCTTAGGCTGCTTCTGATCAATTACCTCTGCGCGAAGAAGGACATTTCTGCGGTACACTGAAAACAAGAAGGCAAAACTCGGCATTACTGTGGTTTTAGGCTGAACGTGCAGAATTCAACGAGCTCCTGCAGGAAAGAGAAATAGACCAGGCCGCTATTCGCTGTGTGCAAACGTTAAAGTAAGTTGTGACACAAGACTGCAGTGGCGCTGCTTGCACAAACACATTTCAGGTTCCAAACAAGTAAGAGCCACCTCAGCAGTGAATTCTCTCACCAGGGCGGCGGTACGGACACAAAGAGCATGTTCTCAAAGCTGCTCAGCCACAGCTCACGATTCGTCATGGAGGGAGTGAAGAATCTGGTGCCCAAGAAGCATAATCTTCCAGTCACTAGCGTAAGTTGCTCCGGTTTCGGCCCCTTGCTGCAGTCAGCTTCAATGGAAGCTAATTGTGTTTGATTTAGATGGTCGACCAGCTGGTGGACACTCGGCCTGGCGTCGGAGGGATCTCTGGTTCGAATGTTGATCTCAGCGACTTCAAGTACTACGACCCGAAGTTGATGCACGATCCTAAAGAGTAAGTGCTGCAGCTCTCTATCCACCAACACTTAATGCCTTAGCTCATCGAAGATAAGGACCGGGCAGTTAGCGACGGACGTGATTGTCTTCGTTGTCGGCGGCGGTAACTACGTCGAGTACCAGAACGTGCACGACTACGGGAAGAGCAAAGGTCTGCAGCGAATCGTGTACGGCTGTACTGAGATGGTCAGTCCGAAGAAATTCGTCGAACAGGTAAGACCAAAGTAGCGAAATGGAAGAAGTCCTCAATTTCGCATTTAGCTTACCCGCTTGGGACAGTCACGAACGTAAGCGCCAAACGAGTTAACTGGTCGGTCGCCATCGCAGTGCGTTGTCTCGTCCATCACAGCACCTATTTACTGTTCATTCCGTCAAAATGAAGATACCTTCTTTCCCTTGGAGCTGTGATCCGCTGTTTCCTGGAAGCACCAGTCACATGAAAGCACCTAGGCACATTCTTGATTCAGTCAGCTGCTAGGTCGATGGTAGAAGTTAGGGTTAGGACTGCACACGAACGGCTTTCGACTGCTTACGGAAGACGGCACTCAGGCCTTCTTAGGGCACATAAGTGCGCTTTGCGTCGTTGTGGAGTTTCGCATTCATTCATGATGAAGATTTGAGTTAGAATCCGACCACGATGGTTTCCTAATTCTTGCGTTTAGTAGGAAACGACTTATCTTCGACGGTCCGGCTGCCGCACACTAGTGTACATTAAAGTATTGACGCTATGGGCATTATTTGTTGCTTCATTGCGGTCCTGTCGCCCCTCCGCCCACTCACACCGTGATGAGTGGGCATAAACTGAACTGAATTCACACGGTACCGTTTGCTCCGAGCATGGGGTACATTCTGCTTTCTCCAGCATGCCCAGACAAGGCGGCACAGTCTGCCTGGAGAATCCGGCCTAGGACGCTCAGGGAGGCTGTCCAACATACCTAGACAGGTACAGGCGTCCCAGTCGGACTGCTCATTGCTATTCATACATCCATGCTTGTTTGGTCCAAAACAAGTATAGGTCAGTCCGCTCCCAGCCTGAGGCTGAGTCAGCGTTTTCTAAGCTATGGAAGTTGTCTGCAGAAAGACACAAACAGATTTGTTTGTTTGTTGACGGTTTGCCACAGCCCCGTGGTCGAGTAGACAGATCGGTATTCGTTCTTTCTCACGAGTCTTTTCACTCGCTCGCTTCGACTCCGTTTGCGCGCAGCCGCATGTCTACGGGATATTCAATTTCGTTCCAGTGAATACGTCAACATGCGTAAGTTAACTTGACGAACCTGAGCAAACTGGACACGGTGATGTTTTAGAGAGCGTAGATAACGTACGCAATTACGTGTGCGTGAGGGACTTCACGCTCGCGGTTGAGACCATGCAAGAAGTCACCGCAAACGACCCGAACCAGCAGTATTCGGCGATCTACGAGACCGACGACGGACAGCTCTGGTATGGCTGTGGGAACACGGGGCTCGGCTAAGTGGCCAAATGCAGGAAGCTCGAAGTCATTTACAAGCCGAGGTATGGCGTCGTGCAGAACTACCGATATCGAGCCACATTGCGCGTGACGCAGCCGGAGCCCGAATGCCACGCCGAGCTAACATATTTCGAGCGATTTGGCGAGGAATTCAAACGGCTCAAGGACGTCGAAAAGGTTGGTCATGCGTTAGTGCTTTACAACCGGACAATGGGACCCCTTACTTGTTTAGTGCTCAGTGGTGAAGTTCACGCACGACAGCATTCACTCCAGTACGAAGGGCTTCGGCTCCCGACCGGACGCGCTGCAAATCGGCGTGCGCGTGAGGATCCTCGTGAAACGCCTTCCGGTGTACGTTATTGGCAGTTGTTCGAGATTGATTCTGTGTTTCAGGCACAACGACTTTTCGCCGGCCAGTATTTCCGCAGACGTTGCGTTGGTCGCTGGCGGCGTAAAGTTCCACGTCAACAAGGGAGTACGCGGTCATGCTTCATGTCCAGGTTTTCAGTAATTTGCTTCAGTATCTGTCCGTCGTTTCGCCCTACTTCGCCACAATGTTCGGATCGGATTTCCGCGAGCGCCATGAGGCCGAGATCGTCCTCAATGACATCGAGGATCCGGAGCATCTGCAGGCGTTCCTCAACGCCGTCTACCCTCATCGTGTCGCTCCTACTGGTGCTGAAAAATCGATAACGGAATCCGTGTTAAGTCCTGTTCATTTAGCCGAAAACGTCGTGGTGTTGACCGAGCTTGCTCATCAGTACCAGGTGGACTTCCTGCTGGACGAATGCGTCAGCTACTTGAAGAAGTGCGAGAACGTTCCGATAATTGACAAGCTTGTGCTGGCAGAAGGCCTCGACCTGTGCGACTTATCGGTTGGTATCCACGTTCTTTTCAGCAGAAGTTTCACGTTTCAGAAATACGTGCTGGCGAAGATTACGATGGATCAGATCGAAACGGTGCAGAGCCACGTGCGCTTTTACCAGCTCAGCAAGGAGCTCACGGACGAGCTCTTCTCGACCTACATCCGGCTCAGGAACGGTCTATACCCGCAAAGACACGCTTCGGTGTAGCATGCTATACTGGTCCGCACGCTCCTTATTTTTGTTCGGATATCCATTCTAAGGAATCGAGTCCTGTTCTCGATATGCGCTGCCAAATAAAGGCTGATTTTGCTCGCTTGGTAGATATTAAGATTGTCGCACTAGGATTTTGGGCTCTAAAGTATAACAAGCCCATCTGGTAATTAGGCTAGTTGCGCGGCAATTAGGCTACTTAATGCGCGGAACAAAATAGTCCGTTATGAAAAAGCTTAACGATTCAAGGGCCTTGTCTTTCACCTATCGTAAACGATCCATTGCCCTAAACTAAGACTTACCATGCGAAAAGTGCATAGGTAGTCAACAATTTATTTGCCGATGCAAAACTGCGAAAATATGTTATCCAAAATGTGCTCGTTGACAATTGTGCCTGCTATTTCCCCGACGGCTTCAGCACAGTTTCGAAGATGTTGCGCAGCGAGTGCAGCGTCCTCGGTCTCGAAAGCCGCTTCTCTTACTGATTCCAGTTCCGTCAACGCTTCTTCGAGCAGTTCCACGTGACGAGTTCTGCTTAGTGCGACATCAGTGCCCTCATCGTCGGACAAAGTTTCGAGCCGCTTTGATATGAGCTCCGTCAAGTGGTCCAGTCCGTTGTCTTGTACGCAACTCGTCCACACGACTTCAAGCTCTTCTCCACTCGAAGCTAAAGTTCAGTTGCCACAATTCGACGTAAAATTGTGCTCTTGGGCTCATTAGTCTCGTCACTTACAATGTCGGGCATGCAGTTTCGGTCGAAACGTCACGAGATCGGCCTTGTTTACGCACACCACAACGTCTGCTTTCATTCCCACTGGCAACCCGTTAAGCAAGTCGTCGACATGCGACTGCAACGATCCTACGTTATCCGCGTCCAGGACGAGAACAAGTATATCCGCTTCCTCCGCTCTAAAGAATGCAGAGCCGTAGAAGTCTGTGGGTTAGCCTAGCATACCTCCGAAGGCTACGCCGAATGCCCTCCACTTCAAGCGGATCGTCGGTAGTTCGAATGCCCGCTGTGTCCGTTACAATCAGCGGGATGGAATTTAACTGAATCCGCGTTTCCACGCTGTCGCGTGTTGTGCCCGATATGCTTGAGACGATTGCAATGTCCTTCTCGGCTGAAAGCAGCAGACGTTACAACTTTTTTGTGATGTCTGTAGCATACCTAGCCGATTGATCAGGCTGCTCTTCCCGACGTTCGTGGGTCCCAAGAGGGCGACGTGAACCCCATTGCGGATGAGAGATCCCCGCTCAGCACCTCTGCGGATCCTTCTCAGTTTCGAGGCTAGTGCGTCCACCTTCGAAAGCACCCGGTCCATGTTATCCTCCACGTCGTCCGCGAAGTCAATGGAAGCTTCAAGCTCGGCAATTATTCGAACGAGTTCCTCGCGAATCGGCTTGAGGTAGCGCCCTGCATCGTTCTGTCGTAGCGCGAGCTTGCGTTGGGCTTCGGTTTCGGCGTTGATCAAATCGGAAAGGGCTTCAACTTGAGCCAGATCCAGTTTGCCATTGAAGAAAGCCCTAAGCATTCACGGTGAAGTCATCAGCATGCACTTCACTGGTAGGTACCGTTTGGTGAATTCGCCCGCTTTGGCGCTCACAACATCCGGAAATTTACTGAGAGTCGCACAAACAGCATTTACGACCGCTCGACTTCCATGCAGGTACAACTCAGCTGTATCTTCTCCGGTCGACGTGCTTGGGCCTAAGCAAGTGCAAAAGTGATGAATACACAGGCACGAACTGGGCAGTATTATTGTCGGGTACCTTTGAGGAACACGGCCATCCCATGGTCGAGTATCTCTCCTTGTTCGTTGAATATCTTGGTGAATACCATTTTGCGCGATTCGAAGTTTCGTCGTCTCGTGAGAAGCTCAAGTGCCTTACAGCTTTGGTCACCTAGGGTCAAAGTCGTAGGTAGATGGCGCTCGTGTACACGGTAAGCTTACCACTTATTCGGACAATCGCAATAGCCGAAGGTAAGGCGCCCGAGCTTAGTGCGTAAATCGTCTTCCACCTAAGCGACAAGCAATGACCTCGTGCAAGAGATCCTGGCAGTCGGAATAGTTGACTCGAAAACATGCTGTCAGCTGAACTATGGAAAACTAAAGTAAGCGATATGGTTACAAAAGGTATCGACTTAGGCTTCCCGACGATCGCAAAATTTAACGAGCTGGCGGTCCTTCGTTCCAGCGTGGATCTTTTTATTTAGACGTTATCGAAATTCAGTGGCAAGTAAGCGTAAACGGTCAATGGACTAAATTTACTCAGTTGTTCTATCCACACCTTGTCAATCTGGCAAACATCACATTGCGGGATATCGAGACTAGAGGCCTTGGTTCGTAGCAGTAGGTACCATGCATGACAAACTTGAACAGTGAGCTATGAACGGGGAAAGTGTCCTAGCAGTCGTGCAACAGCACTAGACTACACAAGAGGGATGAGGTAGTGAAGACTGAAGACGCTTAGCATACTAACAAATACGTGGAAGACTTTAAAAACTTCTTCATCTTTGGAGGCAAGGGCAACGTGTCGACATGTCTGACCTCCCGAATGGAATGTCTGATGACCACTCGGCATAAGTATTTTAGTGAGGGTAGCATTTGGCGGCGGCTTAACGGGAAGCGCATTTGAACGGGCCGTGCCGACGGTTCCGCGGACGATGGATGCATCAAAATGGAGAGGCGGTTTTCTTCGTTCGACGAACGAACGGTCTGTTCGACGAAGTCGATGAGCGAGTCAGAGCGGATAAGGGCGTTGGGGCCGCCGAGGCAGAAGCGACCGTTGAAGCGCGAGACGCGACTATGGTAGACGCCGTTCTCGGTGCTGTACGAGATGGAGAAGATGCTGTTCTCGGAGTGAGAGTCGCGCACGAGGAACGTGCCCGCTGGCCGTGTACGCAGGAGCCGCTCCGCGACCTTAGCCGATATCGCACCCCAGTACCATTGACACTAAAAGTCGAAGCATATAACGTGTTCTTCGGTCAATGTAGTCGTACCTGTCTCAGTTGATGCATTGACTCCGAGAAGGGAGCGGACGTAGGCCTCACTAGAACCCTGCATCTTTCGGTTTCACCGATGGTTGTCCCATCCGGCCCCTCGCCATCGTTATTTTCATGATGCTGTGAACTGCCCTGTGCGCCGGATTGTCGACGATTCTTATGCTCACGTAAGCGATGATTTGAGTGTGCCACGCGCAACGCTTCATCCAGCTGCGTCGTGTCAAACGAACTTGTGCTCGCTTCGCTCTCGTCCGTCAGTCGCTTCGGCAGAATCCTCATTTTACTGCTGAACACCAGTGCTAGTTTGGCATATGTTGTCTTTCGACAAGTATTTCCTAAGGAAAACCACCGATGGCGCAGTAACGTTAGCGTCTACTTCAGTTGTTTTATTGAGCGAGCGTAATGGGATACATAGAGGGATGGGAATGCTTAGAAGCAAGAAGTGCGAAATTACGAAGATACATACAAATCACAAATTTTGCTAAATACAAACTGTGCGCAAATCAAGATATACAATCCGGCTATGGAACCTCGTAAGCTTCGAGAAGATCACATTCTCTGTCCGGGATGCATTCCCGGTGGGTATCCGTGCGGCCCACCAGGTCCAAAGCGCATCTGCATCTGCATGCCGGGATGTTGCGGCATCCCGCCCGGCATCGGCTGCATTCCGCCTGGTGCAGCGCCAGGATACATCATCATTTGTTGTGGGTGAGTGCCAGGAGGAAAGCCGGCGTGCTGATAGTGCTGTTGCATCGTAACCGGTGGCATGCCGGGGTGCATCATTCGGCTTTGCGCCATGTGTTGCGGCATCATCGGCATCGCGGACGTTATTCCAGTTGACGAAGGCCCTAAATTACTACAAATCGTCTTCATGTGTAAGGTATGAAGTAATTCTGAAGAAGGCTAATTTCGAATGAGATCAGGTCCGGAAGACAATTTTGAATGATGTCAGGCTCCGGAAAGGCCAATTTCAAATGAGGTCAAGCCCCGGAAGGCTCATTTCGAATGAGGTCAGGCTACAGAAAGGCTCATGTCGACTGGGTCTCTAGGTACTGCAAACCCGACGGAGGCATACCTGACAGCGCTGCACTGAGCATGCTGCCGGAGGTGTTCGGCACGGGCTGGCTAATTCCCGCCATAGACATCGGCATCGGCTGCGAGTACGGAGGTGGCGGCGCCAGTCCCGGCTGCATAGGCATCCCACCGAACTGCGGTGGCATTCCAGGCATACCGCGGGCGGCGGCCATTGCCTGCTGATCCATGCCGTGCGGCTGCTGAGTGTTGAACATGGGCTGATTCGACGGGTCCATACTCGTCGGTGCCGCTGCTGCCACAGGCGGCATACCGGGCGCTGGCAGCGGTGGCTTGACATCCATGGCTCCGGAGTCCGACGTCGGAATGCCCATCGCCGACGGCCCACTCTCGCTTATTGGCGTGCCCGCTGTAGACACGGACACTGGCGGCGCTTGGTCGCTGGATGTCGCTGCAGCGGCCGCGGCGGCTGCTTGCTGCTGGTGTTGTTGCTGGCGTTCTTGCATTTTTGCCTGGCGCATGAGCATCATCTGCTCGACGGAGAGAGACTGCGAGTGACTGCGAGCGTCTGGTTGCGGCTGAGTCGAGTAGGTGAGCATGAACCGCAGCTTCTCGCGCATGGTCGACGTGAACTTTTTGCTCGACTGCTCCACCGTTTCCTTGATGTAGTAGCCGACGAACATGTACTTGAACTGGTAGAGGAGGTCGCAGATTGTGTCCTCGTAGACGAATTGTACTCCGTTCTCTACCAGCCGTGCTAGAAGCTCGTAGATCTGCCCGATCTCCTTCATGTACTTGAAGTTTGACTAAAAGCACACTGTAGAAAGTGGCTTTGTTTCGAGCACAACACTTACCTCGTGCATGTGCTGTTTGCTCTTCTCAGATAGCTTCTGCAGGTATGGCACCATGATGCGCAGGAAGTAGAGCAATTGGGCCTCGTTTTCCACTTTTTCGGCCATGCGCGGTTGCATTTTACTTGGTAGAATCTCTGGGTTCAGTGTCTAAAAGTCGAAAGGGCGAGTTACATCATCGAAATGCTGCGGAAAACAGCGGTGAGCTACCTACATAGCTGGAGTGCTGAATGAACACGTGAGTGAGCGCGAGCATGGAAAGTATCCGGTTGTCGGTGTAGAGAAACAGCTCCTGGTTGTAGGACTCAAATACCAGCGCGGGATCCGCACCCTTGAACACCGGCCAGTCGAACGTCGCAACAACTTCGTCGACGAAGACGTTTTGGAAGGTTGCCGGAAGGCTCGTCAGTAATACACCTAAATGTAGTCATGAACACTTGTATCAGCTACAAACCAATCGTACCCAAAGCATTCATGGTGTCGTACGGGCGCTTTAGAGGTCGCTTTTGGGAAACCTCGACGAGCGCCTTAGTTATCGCAGCTGAAGCGTGCGGGCTCGCCATGAGCTCGATGCATGCAGTCGTAAGGGCCTGTGCTGCGGGCGGATACTCCGAGAAGCGCCAGTCCCGAGCAGCGAATCCAGGCGGCTGATGCGTGTACGTGGAGGCTGCGACGATTCGGTCGACCAGAGCTTGACAGACGTCCACCAGCGGGGTCTGCAAGGATGTACCCGCTAGAATGGAAAGTGGCTTGCGCTAACACTCACGCTGGAATGGTTGTGCATGATAAACTCCGAGCTGAGCAGGGTGTTTCTCTGGTTGCGCTCCTCGTGCGGCACCGGCGCGTCGATCTTTCCAACGATGTCCATTACCAAGCGTCGAGCCGCTGGCGTATGCGTCACGATTCCGTCAAGCGAGAACAGCGTTTTGTACAAGAACGAGAGTGGCTGCGCTAAAAACGACAGTCCCTTGCATTTATTGGTCATTCGCGGGCTTACGATGAAACTTGTACAACGGCGAGAAGGTGGTCAGCAGGCCGTTCAAGCTTCCTTCGTCCACTCCTACTTCTAGGGCTCTCTGGAGGAGAACGTCCACAATCTAAAGATAGAACAAAATAGACAAACAGTTTCGCAAGAGTGTTTACGGGTATGAGTCGTTCCATCATGTTGCCATAGTAGACGGGTAGATGCTGCTCAGGCTCCACGAATTCCCTCGAGCCGTCGTTTGACTGTGCCCGCCTTTGAAGCTCGGTGTATGTGTACTCAGGGAATTCCTATAAACACCAGACTCTGCGACCACCGCAAGGTCTAGCAGATACCCTGTAGTATTCGACCATTTTCTTGAAGAAGTCCTCCGCCTTCACATGCGACGAGTTAGCATGAAGCGTCGGGAACATCGAGTAGAGTCCGATGCGGCGAACTAGCGGGTTCTGCTGGTTCTGCTGCGGAACGGTAAGCTGATTGAGCAGTACGATGGCGATCTTGATCGAGTGGTCGTCGTTTGGGTGGAGCACCATGGCCGAGATGAACCGGTCCAGCGGGATGAACTGGTAGTTGAAAATCATGTCGTAGACGACTGTGACCAGCTATAACCAACAGTAGAGGCGGGTGCAGGTTCTTTGTTGTTACCCTCATCAGTTGATCGTCGGAGCCACAGGCGTTGCTCTTCCAGATGATATAGTCCACGAATGCGTTAATGTTCTGGATCAGCTCCATCGCATTCATACCGTTAAGCATCCTAAGATGGCGACAATTATTCAAGAACTACGTTGTTCGCGTCCGCTTACATATATGCCGTCATCTGGAAGTTTGGATGTTCGTACTCTACCAAGCAGCGGTAAACCGCAACCAGCACAATCGGGAGTCTGTCCGGCTGACGAAAGTACTGCTCCACGGGCTGGTAGAAAATGTCCCGTCCGGACGCAGCTTCATGCAACTGCTCAACAGTGCCGGGCGGAAGACCTTCGTCCACCGTGAACTTCTCCTGGATCGACTGTGGGAACCATTTCATGGCCGACGCTGGGAACTTGTAGATCTTCGCCAGTGGGCCACTGAGCATGTCCGCCTGATCAGTGCCTTAATTCCAGCAATGACTTAGACCGAGAAGGAGAATTAGTTGTTTTTACCTGAGACCTTGAAGGACCTGTAGTAGTTGAGAATCAGAAAGCGCGCAACTTCGGGGCTGACGTACAACGCTTCATTCGTGTTGTCGCGACCAAATTTTGACGGATGCGTGGTGATGTTGAATAGTTTCGAGGACGCTCCTAAACTGTGAGATTAGCCGACCGGTTCTCTAATTAGGTAATTTGAAGAGGCATCGCTAACTGACCCTGCGAACGCCCCATGGTGCAGAGGACGTGGAAGACGTAGATCATGTCGTTGGGAGGCGTGATCATTATCAAACGAATGAACATCTGCTCCATGGCGTAGTAGAGCTGCACGTTAATGCCCGTACTCGTTGCATTCATGCTCAAGTAGTCGTAGGCATTGGTCAGCAGCTGGTATGTGCTCTTGAAGGCACCATGGCTGAGCAAAGAGCAGGGCGCCGCCTTCAAGCGGTATGTGATCAGATCCGCGCAGAGCGACAGCCATTCGATTGACGTCGGCGGACGGTTGAAGAACGTGCCCGCAGCGAATATCCTGCCACCTGTGCCTTCGAGCGCATCGGAAGTAAGAAGGATACGTGCCAAACTCTCTAAAATAGTTTGCTCAGCCTTGCCATTTAAGGAGCTTTCGTTTACCGATGAGCGCCGGACTCGGCATGATCCGCTTGCTGACACAGGAATGGGCATGACCGAGGAAGTTCTTCGCGAGATGCTTCTTCACGTAGATCGTCATCGAGTCGAGCAGCGTCATATCGAGCGGAACCAGGCACATCTCGGACTTTCTGCCGTGCGGCAGATGCCAGGGATGCATCGGCGGCTGGTCCGAACCCGTAGCGCCGAGCATCTTCAGAAGCGTCTGTCCGACATGCGCATCGAAGACTTCAGCGTTGTTGCTATCTGCAACCATACATTCTTAGACTCGCTGTAAAAGACGTGGGCCTACATGCATTCGCGATTGCAGCGAGAATCCCGCCTTCTAGCGGTTTGCCCGTGGACAACTGTTCCTGAAGGAAGTTCATGTGCGGGACGATCTTTTCCGGCGTGGCCAACTTCTCGGCGTCGGCCGGCCGGGAGCCCGAGAGAATCGTCCAGATAGCGGCCGGTGCAAAGAATCGGACCATGTTCAGGGATTCCGTGTTGCACACGACCATTTGAAGCTCGTCCGGATAAAGAATGTTGAAGATGTCGTGAACTGCAAAAGCATAATCCCCAATGAAACACTATGCTAGTGGGACTACTAATGGAGTCGTCGTTGAACGTTGAGGATCCCGTAGCAAACGCGACGTACTGCAGCACGAGCCACATGAGTTCTCCCCGCCCTTTGCGATACTGGTAGTTGTTCAGTTGGATTTTAAGCATCTTTAGAAGCTCCGAGAATGTCGCGTGCGTGCAGCACAGCGCAAAAGTTGTGAGATGGGAAAGATGCAGCCAGTTGTATTGGTTCAGCGGATCGCTACTCGGCGTGTCCGCGTCCTCCATTGCGTACATCGCCTCGAGAATGAGGGTCTGTATGATTTCGTCGCACTGGATCTTTGATGAAGAGCCGCGATCCGATTGCGTCGCCTGGCTGCGGATCAGGAACTGAAGCATACATTAGGCTGAGATGGCATACACCTCGTTAACTAACCTGCAAGTTCTCCTGCCCACGAGGTTGCTTTAGCAGAATGTACTGAATGTACGTTTGAGCTGTCGTATTTTCCGCTAAATTTAACTGTAGTATCAAACTGAAAAGTTCGTAGCATACTTCGAAAAGGAAGATGCGTTTTGAAGTGGAGTCGGTAGGTGTTCTCAAGCAACTTCCACACATTGCTGAAAAAGCGTCAAATCATTTGGGCATGCTTCTTGCGAACACGGTGATCTAACGACTATAGATTTGGATGGGGTTATGCTTACGGTTGAGGGTTATTCGTGTTCAGCGAGAACGTTATGAAGCCCCAAATGGGGTACATCCACGTACGCCCTAGCATGGAGCCAATCTCTGCCAGCGGACGGAAGGAGGCGACGACTTCGCGGATCTTCATCGACACTCTCTGAGGCAAAAATCCTATGTTAATGGAAGAGTTTAGCCTCTACGTACCGGCAGAAGGTGGACGGAGGAGTTCTGCTGAATGCGGCTTATCTCCGTGATGATGAAGAGCGCGGGGCAGTAGTTCTTCTTGCGGTCGATGAGGTCGATTATGAGCTAAACATAGCGCTACTTATGATCGGGACGACAAGCTTACAGCCTCTACGGGAAGCAGTTGTTTGCGCTGGTACTCCGAGAGCATGAGTGGCATGTGGTTTGCAGCGGAGGACATCTTCTCTACCAGGAGTGACTTGAGCAAATCACGGATGCCTTTGTAGTCGAGCTTTGCCAGGTTCTCCTTTATGAACGAGATCTTAAAGTCCGTGCATTATACGCCTTCTTAGCCATCACATTCGATTTGTACCTTCTTCGGGTTGATCGGGGTGTTCATTTTCAAGTCTAGCGTAGTCACCAGCAGCTGACACGTCAACCTGTAAGGCAGGCACACATTGTAAGGCACAGATACTAGCTGATATCGTGCTTTCGCTTACGTTAGTTCTATAAGCCCCTCGTTGAACACATAGAGGATGACGTTCATAATGATTCGGTCCATCTGAGCGAGATTCGTCTTCTTCTTTGGCGCCTTCTCCTGCATGTCAACCAGTGCGACTAAGCATTTCTCGCGTTCCTTCTAAAATTGGCCGATATAAAAGTTTGTTCTATGAGCAACGCATACGTCGGGAAGCTTCCGTAGTATGCACGCAACTTCTATGCACGTCACTTCCTCGTTATTCATTCCGTTGCTCATCGAAAAGAACGCTTTGCGCATCTCATTGCGTTCCTGGAATTCATCGGTTAACCAGGTGTTCGAGGTGGTGTGGTTTACCAGGTGCTGCGTAACGATGTACTTGATTTTCTCGGGGTTGTTGCCGACTGCGAATATGCTCGTGGAAGGTGAATCGGAACTAGTAGAAGGTACCGCATCGTCAGACATCGTGCGGTCCGACCACCTGGAACAAAGTTATCAGCAAGCTGGAAAAGCTTCAGAATAATTTCTAGCCTTATTTAGCATGCCAATACGTCAAAACAAGTAAGACAAGCCTAGCTTGTACAACATTTTAAACGATGTAATACTGATGGGTATAAGCGCAAAGGGCGCTAAACAATTGAGCGTCGGGTGCGGTTCGCGTCGCAACGACCTTCTGTCTCCACGCTAACGCAAACTGGTTTGTTACAGACTTAACCGAAAACGCTGGGTCCCGCACTATTTAGTTCCGCTTTATTCAAAGCCATGCAGAAGATAGAGTTCACGGGGATATAGAATATCTTTACAGCAACTTAAGCGGACAAGCACAATGGAAGCTTGGCATTGGTATGCACCTGGCGTTACAGTGGTACTTGACAAGCAGGCAAGCATGGGGGACAGTCACTGCAGTTAGCGTGGAACAATGTCTAAGACTGTGTGGGTTCTCAGTGGCCATCCTGCTGTCCGTCGTGCCGCATGGCGTACTCATCATCTCTGATAAGTGGCGCCAAGCGCTTGACACGCATATTGGAAGCAGAATGGCCTCTGAGGAAGTGGCGGATTACTTAGGACCAAATGATCGGGCGAGAGAATAAGTGAACATACAGGATATACAGGTTTACACGTTACAAGTAGTTCCAGTGTTCATAATCAGATGACAGAGCAGATGGCAAGGTTCCAGACGAACTGCGAGAGTTCAGACAATGTAGTCGGGTCAAAGGGCACACCAGCATCCGGTGATTCAACGGGAGGGCTGGTAGAACAAGGCACCGGCGATGAGCTGCCACTTTCTTCGGTTTCAACCTCCTCCTTGACTTCAACAGTGAGCTCAGCTTCAACGGACGTTCGCGAAAGCATGCAGTACGGAATGACTTCGGGCGTCTCCTGCCATTCAATTCGGCACAGAGGGCACGACCGGTGGTTGATGTGGGACTGACCGCGCGACAGAGGCGAGCGGCGGTTGAGTTCACTAAACAGTAAAATTCAGTTATAGTGAACAACTACACATGCATACCTGATGTTGGTGGTGCGATACCAGCGCTTGACGCATACCTTGCAGCCGAGGAACTGCTTGCAGTGCGCACACGCCACCGGCTTCACAGCCGAAACGTCGAAGCAGATGATACAGCGATGTTCAGGCTCCATAGCCTCGGTGCTTTCCGGCTCTTCACTTGCTTTCTCGGGTTCTTCCTTTACCACTCTAACGGGTGCTTCCAGGGACGCAGCGATTGCACAGTTCATCTCTGGGTCATTCTCGAACTCGTTATCCGAAGCATCCGAAATGTCGTCCAGGCGAACAACCGGCTCAATAATGCGGTTGTACGCGTAGTACGCGTCCAAGTCAGCAGCGTCCCTCTCGAACTCCTAAAGTCGGAATCCAGTAACACAGGCGTAGGCAGATTTTTAACCAGTGAATAAAAAGTAGCACCTCCAACAATTGCGCAGTGTCGTGTAGCCGTTCACTAGCGCGTATTGCGCTTTGGCGGGTACTTCGACGTTCAGCGGTAGGCGTCGATGCCTGCGAATTCGAAGAAGCGTTGCCAGTACCGTCTTCGGCTTCCTGAGAACTTCGTGAGTTGTTTGCTGAACGACGACGACCGCTAGAGGAAGGCTCAAAGTCCTCATCGTCACTGTCGGCACGAGCTGTTCGAGAGTTGTGCGGTGGACGACGGCGCCTGTTGGCAGAAGGAGCGAGGGAAGAAGAACTATAATTGGATTAGTTAACCGAGGTAGAGTTTTTCCAACCAACCTTCCTGACAAGGCGTCCACAACGTTATTGACGAGCAGCGAAGTCGCGGTTTCTCGACTCTGCAAGTATGGGGATTCGCTCCAATGTCAACTATTGTCATACCTCTTCCGAACCTGATGTCGTCTTCCGTGGACGTTTAGGTGGTCGCGGATTCCCACCAGTGGGCTCGAACGACGTTGACGCCACGGGCATCCGCTCTCTAGAGTAAAGATTGTCATTCCACTAGTCTTCTCATCGCATTACCCAGGATGTGAAGAGGACTGCAGCTGAGCGTCGGTCGCTTGTAAGGACTGTACCGAAGTAGCAGTGCCACCAGAAGGAGAACTCGTCTGGAGTGCTGTCACCGACTGGATCTCATCGGAAACTAACTGAAAATAACTGTTTGGAAATCTCGATTCTACCAAGTACCTTTCTCTTTGGCGGCTTGCGCTTTTTCTTCTCTACCGGAGCCGCACAAGGAGCGGAACTCGAAGCAGGTTCCCTAAAATACATGGTTCCTATCGGCTATACCAAGCTTTGAACCTTACCACAAACACATAGAAATTTTCTTACTGCGTATTTGACGCGATGACGCACTGCAAGTTGAGATTAGTCTCTGATGGAGCAGAAGTAGGGACCGCTGCAGGTTCGCTGGCGCTTTCTGCGTGCACAGCAGTCTTCAGTATGCCAGCGAGTTGGTCTTTGTTGAGGCAATCCTCGGGCAAAGAGTCGGCCTTAGCATCGACGAGACGGTCAGGGCTCAAGGTTCGATCACTTCTCTTTCGTGCCTCATTCTCTTTCTTCGCTTGTCGCGCTCTACCAGCGGCTGTCTGTAAGGAGCCGTCTGTTTACTAGTGAAGCGTGGACCCACCTTCCTCTTTGGGACCACGTCCTGATCTATCAGTTGGATGCACTCGTTGAGAGCAAACCGGAAACAGAATTCCTCGAATAACTGCCTCTGCGGGTCGCTAACGAACGGACTTGTCCCAGCTTGCAGGGGCTTCGTAACGCTGGACACCAAGGACTCTCCAGCGTCCACGCCGAGTATAGCCGCCACAACGTTTATCGCCTGTCGTTCGCTGATAATACCTCCGTCGGCATGCTCGTCGTCCAACGGGTGTCTGAAAAAGTAGGTGAGGCACAGCATGGGCCTACACGCTTACTCTATGACCAGGTCAGCACAGTCTGCTTCTGCATGCTCGCGATCCACTTGCCAGTTTGATCCTAATGAACCACCGCCGCTGTGCGCCATGACTGCAACGAGGCTATGTTAAGCAACGGAATGTACGTGTTGTCGAAAATCGGCTAATACCGGTACAGATAATTGCCAATTATCAAGCTAGGTGAATCCGTTTCAGCATGTGTACATAGACTGCACTGTTCTGCAATGCCCCAAAACATTGCGGTAAGACTTAAATTTCCCGCATACTTTACCAGTCGGCTGGCGAAGGCATTGATATACAGAACGCCAACGTTTTGAATCCGTTGCGGCTACTGTCCCTCAACACTTCAGAAAAATAATTATTCTCTCTTGTTTTACCTTAATGAGGCAGTAAATGCCTGCTAGATCCTTGCGCGAAGGAAGAAGGGTGTCCGAAGTATCACAATAATTTCTCGAGACTTTTCCGGCATAAGCAAAAGTAGTTTTAAAGTAGTCGTCCGTAAACACCGTGCTAATTGGTTCCGGGAATTGCGTGAAGTTCGAGGTGATATTTGCATATCTCGACTAATGATCTGGCTTTCATCGTAAATAACCGCTTGTACTACCAACGTCCGTTTAGTTCGCCGAAAAGCAAGGACTTAGGATGTCGCAGTCCGACGAATGGAGACCTACGCAGCAAGAACTCGAGCAGGTATTGACGAAGATGGGTAACGAAAAAAATAGACGTGCCTTCAGGTTATTTTGTTACTACAACATTCGCAGTCGCCCGACAATGCGACGCAGGTTCAAGTACAACAGGTGAGGATTCCAGTGCATGCTTAGCACTAGCTACAAAGGTTTCTTCTCGTAGAATGCAGGAAACGTTATTGGAAGCTAACACTATGTTGTAGAAGCTCAACGAATTCAATGCTCATCCACAGTTCTGCTGCTACCTTGTCTACATTCTCGGAGAAATGCGGGACCAACAGGTACGCTCGCGGCTTCAGTTTGCTACAACGTAGCATTCCTTCCAGGTAGCCACGAGGGCGATGAGTGGACTACTCCTGAAGAACACCGTGCGGCAGAACTGGACGCAAATCCCAGAGCATATCCGATCATTTGTGAAGCGGAACGTCTTCACGGCAATCTGCGATGAATCGCCGCTGATTCGCGCCACCGTCGGAATAATCATCACGACGATCTTCGTGCACGAAGCGTGTAGCGGATGGCCGGAGCTGCTACCCACGCTTTGTGGGATGCTCGACAACCAAGACTACAACTACCTGGAGGTAAGTCTCGAGAACTAGTGCCGCGCGTCTACGCAACCTCTTAGGGCTCGCTGGGAGCGCTGCAAAAGATCTGCGAGGACTCTGCCGACCGTCTGACGCAAGAGGAGGTGAACACGGTGCTGCACAAAATCCTTGGCTTCTTCCGCAACGAACAAGCGAAGCTGAGGGGCCTTGCGGTGAACACCGTCAACTGCATTCTGCTGGTGCAAAACGAGGCTATCACCGGATTGATAGACCCTTTCCTGGAGCAACTGTTCAGCCTTGCGAACGATCAAGATCAGGTTTGCTCTGATCTTACGGATTTGAAACATCATCAAGCATTGCAGGAAGTGCAACGGCAGTTATGCCGCGCGCTAACGCTGCTCCTGGAAAGCTACATGGAGAAGATCGCCCCACAGCTGCCCAACATTGCCGAGTTCATGTTGATGCGCACGCAGGACGAGAACGACGAAACCGCACTAGAGGCATGCGAGTTCTGGTTGGCATTCGCGGAGAACCCACCGGTGTGCAAAGAAGTCATCGGGCCAATTCTACCGAAGCTGCTGCCGGTGCTAGTGAAGTGCATGAAGTATTCCGCCGAAGACATTTGCGTGCTCAAGGTGCCCATAACCGAATGTCTTCAATAACGAGCAAGCTACTCTAGGCTCATGTCGAAGACGACGCCAACGTTCCCGATAGGGCGGAGGACATCAAGCCTCGCTTCCATCGTGCAAGGACGCAGGGATTGGGTGCTGAGTTGAGCGAAAGTCATGGCGTCGGAAATGTACGTAGCCAACCACAAATTGCTTTTCTACTGCGAATTTTAGCTCGACGAAGACGAAGAGGACGACGACGCAAGTACAGAATGGAACTTAAGTAAGACCGAATTTATGCTGTGGCTAGTAACTTTCGCATTGCAGGAAAGTGTGCTGCAGCATCGCTGGACGTTCTTTCCGGAATATTCGGTGACCCGTTCTTGGACCATCTCTTGCCAATACTGCGCGAAACACTATTCCATGAAAGCTGGGACGTAAGTGACGTTTTCTGTGTCCTCACTAAAGCTACGATTTAGGTGAAAGAAAGCGGCATCCTTGCGTTAGGCGCTGTAGCCGAGGGCTGCATGAACGGCATGACACCGCATCTGCAGGAGCTAATTCCCTTCTTGATCAACTCGCTGCAAGACAGCAAGGCGTTGGTTCGCTCCATCACTTGTTGGACCTTGTCGCGGTACTGCCACTACGTTGTGCAGCAGCCGCACGAAGTGTTCTTCAATCGTCTTCTGCTAGAGGTTGGCTGGACCGCTTGCGCCATCTTTGAATCAAGATATCTTGAATGTTTTAGCTGCTTGCGAGGATACTCGACTCGAACAAGCGTGTCCAGGAGGCTGCATGTTCGGCGTTCGCCACATTCGAGGAGGAAGCGTGCCAAGAGCTAGTGCCTTATTTGCCCGAAATTCTCGCCACCCTCGTCGAAGCCTTCAAGCGCTACCAGGTATCTTAGCTCAAACAGGCTCTCGTGTGTATCTCAGATTTCAGGCCAAGAATCTGCTCATTCTCTACGATGCCGTCGGGACATTGGCGGACAGTGTCGGGAATAATCTGGCTGAGCCTCCCTACGTGGAGATGATCATGCAGCCACTGATGGAGAAGTGGAACGTTCTCAAGGACGACGATAAGGAACTTTTCCCGCTGCTAGAGTGCCTATCGTCAGGTGTGTCGCAAAGGAAAAGCTAAAACTACATTTGAACTTTCAGTTGCGACCGCACTGCACCAGGCTTTCCTGCCATACTGTGAGCCAGTGTTTCGTCGGTGTACGCATCTTATCGCCAACACGCTTCACCAGGCCTCATTAGCGGCTGCTAACGAGGCCGCCGGCAACACGACGAGCACGCAGATGAACGGCTACGTGTCGGACCAGCCGGACAAGGACTTCCTTATCGTCGCGCTAGACCTGCTTTCGGAGCTTGCGGAAGCACTGAGAGAGTTCATCGAGCCGCTGGTGGGGCAGAGCAATCTCATACAACTGTTGTTCGTCTGTGCACAGGTATGAATGTCAGACGAGGTCGAACGCTGTGAATATTCGATTTTAGGACGTTACGGCGGAAGTCCGTCAAAGTTCCTTTGCGCTGCTTGGCGACCTGGCGAAAGCCAGCTATCAGCACCTCGCGCCCTACGTCCACCAGTTCATTCCCATTCTGGCGGGCAACCTCAACCCGGAGCAGGTCTCGGTGTGCAACAACTCCATATGGGCACTGGGAGAGATCGCGATGAAGCTCAATGATGGTATGCGGCAGTACGTGCCGAGCATTCTACCACACCTGATCCACGTTATGAACCGTGACAAAGGGCCGAAGACCTTGCTCGAGAACACCGGTACTTGCCCGTTAATCGTTCGAAACTATTTGGGCGCTTTTTTTAGCAATCACGCTCGGACGATTTGGGCTTCATTGCTCCAACGAAGTGGCGCCTTACCTGAGCGAGTTCGTCCGGCCATGGTGTCTGTCTCTACGGAACATCAGGGACAACGACGAGAAGGAGTCGGCCTTCCGCGGCATCTGCTTCATGATCAACCTGAACCCGCAGGGGGTCGCACAACACTTCATCTTCCTGTGTGACGCCATCGCTTCCTGGAACACGCCAAGCAACGAGCTGCGGTACATGTTCCACAGGGTTTGTTGTGCAGCGTCAGGCCGGAATGATGCCCCAGTTTAGATACTGCACGCGTTCAAGACCCAAGTCGGTGACTACAACTGGAGTAACTTCGTCGCTCAGTTCCCGGTCCCGGTCAGTTCGTGAGCGGTCCAACGACGTTAACCACACTTTTAGCTCCGCCAGCGACTCAGCACCCAGTATGAGCTGTAGACGTCGAGAGCCTGCAGCAGCGTGTCCGTGGAGGCCAATGCCGCTGGCGAACGCACACCGTCGCTCATTCATGTGTCCCCTCCGTGCTACCTTTGTTGTCCGTTCGCTCACGTTTCACTACGTCCAGCGCTTATGAAGACTACGGAAAGGCTTGTCGACATCCCACCTAAGCGCTGGACATGCATGTGTGCCCCTCGGGTGTGGTATGTTGTTGCCGTAATTTATGTCCGTCTCGTCGGTACGTTCTGTCGGTTCGTTCCTCAACTACGTGTACGCCGTCCGTCGTGATAAGTGTCTTTCCTCACACTGTCCCATCACTCGCACACAGCACACTTCTCTTTGCTTTTCGCTTTTTTGAGCAATCACTGTTCGTTGCCCTTTTCATTTTTCACCCACATGGTTGTTGTTCGCGGACAATTTCCAGTATCAAAATGAATCAATTACTGCGTTTGCTGTTAGTGGTCCAGTGGCATCCTCAAGCTTAATCCAGGCACACGGTTTCCTTTTTATTAGTTACGGGCGGTGCGGGTGCTTTACTTTTCGTTCGGTTCGCTCTGCCATTGTCCGCGTTCTTCGCGCTTACTTCGTCGTTTGTGTTTGTCGCTTCTAAATGTCTACTTGTCTGTATGTCTGTTGCGCTCAGTTCCACGTCTCCACTCAGTGTTGTATATACTCGATTTTTCGTCGTCTCGGTCTCCTTCGTCGGTTTAGACGTCCTGAGGCAGAAGAGCACTGCCCACATTGCGTCCTACGGCACGTAATTGCGGTATTGCTCATTCAGTTTCCGTTGTTCTATCTCTGCTACATTTGTCATAATGGCCAGAGAGTGTTTTATAAAACTATACATGGATTCTCGTCGTAAACAAAAGCATGATGCGTAGGTATACAACCGTTTCAGGTCATGTTCTTCAACATCCAAGCAAACTAGACCTACACCTTCCTAAGGCAAAGCACCTGCCTGGTCGTTAGCTAAGTGACTAACAGTGAAATTAGTTTCTTGGTAATGCGTGGATTGGTTTCCTTAGGACGGTTGAGGAAACGTTCACCTACACCGCAGTTCGGGAAACGAGGTGTAGGTGGGCTCAATGTTTGCTAAAACTCACACGCGACGGGGCATAGAGGAGGCCTTAAAAGATCGTATGTAGTGTTACGCAACTAAGAAACAACGGGTCTACACCCGCGTTGCGTTTTCATATATTACGACCTAGTTCATGACGTTGGAAAGTCATCATGTTCTAGCACCAAGAGGTCATGTTCCCGTAGGAACATTTTACGCAAACGGGCGATGTCAAGACTTCAATCTGCTTGGGTAGGTAGTTCTTGTACTGTGCCGCGTCATGCCTCTCTTACCACGACCATGCATGTCCAAACAGAGTTTTACACCTTGGTCGGTTTTGCTGCAAGAGTCGGCCATGAACCTTCTTCGAAACCTCCAGGCTAGACCTTACCTAGAAGTACGTATTCACGTATGGCTTTGACGTGTATAGGACGGGGTCCACATGGCGTTTTTGCAATGGCATGGCGGTGTGAGCAATTTGCTGGTCGGACCTATGAGGTTGTCTGAGCCCGTTAATAACCCTCATTCGCGCATAACCCTTCACGACACCATTTAAGCTGCGTGCAGTCCGAGCATTGCTAAAATAACTGGCACAGATCTCTTTTGCAGATGGGCATCGTGGAAAACATGTTTGCGAATGTCATGCATCGCCTCACGCATGCGGCCACTTATATGTCATTGTGAATGCATTAGCTCTTTGTTCCCGCTAAGGTGTGAATTGTACTTTACTTGCGAACTTCGTGTTTCGGTGGCCGCCGACCCAAGGGGTCAACCTTCAGGACACGCATGTGATGCACGCAGGTTTTAAGAGCTTGAATAGGATTGTAGGACGATGGATTACGCCATGGCGTGAGGGGCATTCAAAAAGCGGTGATGTAATTAATTCATGCCGCAATATTCGGCACTTACGCAACAACATCCGGATAAGGTGCGTCGACAAGTGACCCTTCAGGCGCAGTTCCGGTCAAAATGTCTCGCGCCTTATTTTGTCTCTGCGGGCTACTAATACGCGACATCGTCGTACCACTCGATGCACGGCTAAGGCTATCATTAGGATGCATAAATTTTCGACCCAGTGGACTCCCCAGAGTGCAATGATTTTCGGTAAAGTCCATTGAAGAAGCCACTTTGAATTGTCTCACGTCATTCCGAGGGTGCTAGCCCTTGTAGTCGTCCCTTTTTAGTAAAGCAAAACGGATCATTGTTGACTGTTTGCCTCTCAGTCGTTCAACATTTAGGGAACTGCCAATGTGGTTTCCCCCTGCACCTATGGCAGTTGTTGTTAAGCTGTTTACATAGCTATGCCGTTCGAGCGGTGTGGCACCTGTCATGAGTACCCCTTTGACCGCTAACCCCTGATTCATGGCCGAGTACAGGTGGTTTCACAACAGTTGTATTGTTCAAATCCACGACTAGCTACCATAAATACATTTTACCATGCGGTTTCGCGCTGTCCATAGCTCCTACCGTCTGCGATGGGGCAGCTGAAACTGGCACTCGCCCGCTGCGGATGTGGCTATTTAAGGCCGTTTTGACTGGGTTGCGGCGCGGTTCACAACATGTCCGTGACACGACTCCCGGAACGTGTTGCGATCCGGACTCTCCTGCCAATGACGTTTTTTCGGGCATTCGGATCCGCCCATACGCCCCAAGTGGTCGACCCGGTCAGTTTGTCGCGTGACAGTGGCCGTGTCATGCGGTTCGTGACTACGGTGCGTACCACAGTTCGTTCTGGGGAGATAGCCCATTTGAATCGTCTCTAAATGCCGGTACTGTCTACTGCTCCATCGTTTCCTCCTTGATGTTTGTGTCCTTCGCCCACTTGTCCAGAGTCCACAGCTTTCACTTGCCGAAAGATCTATCTGCGGCTCACTACATTCCCTTTAAAGAGTGAGGCTGGGCAGTTTACTTCCTTAACTAATAATAACGGAATGTACAAAACACAAAACGTAACAACAACGACGGTTTAAAATACGCTGAATGAGCTTTATTTGGTCCGTTCTCTTAGCATTTCTTGTTTTGCACCGGGTCGAAGCGTTGCGCCCTCGCTTGACGTTGAGCGTCGTTCTAAAAAGCGGGTAACGGCGTCCGAATGGTTGACCTATGATGAGGTCCTCCCACGCATCTTTCTGCTCTTCCAGTGACGCTTTATGGGCCGCTAGGCCAACAAGAGGCACAAGGCGCACATTAGCGTTGTTTTGCAGGTTTTCTTTCTTCCGCGAACGCCTGGAGATTGTTGCCTTTACGAGTTGCAATAAGCGTGTGGCACAAGGATAAGGCTAGTGAACTAGTGACGTTGCACCCAATCGTCAGGAACTGAGCTCAATCATTACCGCCAAACAAGGAGCAACCGTGCCGAAACGCTTTGCGCGTGCCTCGAGTTTTGAAGCATCGATAGGCGGTTCTCGGGGACTTTCGATGTTCCCAAATCGCTTGGCTCGCTCATCCAGCTTGGCAGGATCCTTGTCGACCATGCCTATCCCTGCATGCATCAATCTAGGCGTGTGCGTGTTGTGTGGATCGAGATCGGAGTAGACGGGTTCGTAGCTCTGAGATGCGAATCCGAAGCGCAATGCGGGAGTGCCGTGCACGAGTGGCTCTCTGGGAAGAGGTTCGTAGGCCTCGAACCCGAAGTCGAACCGTCGAATGCATGGCTCCTTAGGCGGCGGTTCATCGTCCCAGCTATCGTCCTCGTCTGGCTCTTCTGCCAGTCTACAAAGCCGTTAGATTATGTGCGCCTGTACAGCTCGGTTACTTCGACGTCTCCACTCCGAAGCGCTGAGCTCGTCTTGCCAATGCTTCTGCTTCGTCGGTAGGCATGACGTTGCTGTGCAATCGGATAATCCCCGTGCTTCCCACGGACTGCTGATCGCCCTCGGTTCGTGTTCTTTGACAGTTGTGTTGACCGCTTTCTTCATGGGACCCATCGTCAGCCGCGACCTGAAGGTGGCATTAATACGGAGGTACGCTAGTTATAAAAGTAGTTCCGTAAATCTTATTTGGAACGAGTACAGTACCCCACTTCACTACACTGGCGCAGTTTCACGTGTTCGTTTCTAATGGACTACCTAGTCAAAAAGAAAATTAGTCAGGTAGGCTTAGCTACAACCTGACAATCGTTTGCGTGACACCGAATTCGAAGACAATGGCTGCGTGCCAAGTGGGAAGCAGAGTTCGTGACTTCATGATGCTTCATCCACAATTTAAGGAGATTTAAAATCTGTTCCGACATAGGGTTACCTGTTCATTCTCGGGTTCCGACGCGTGCCATTCTTCCACTAAGCAGAACTCGTCCAGAGAGTAGTCTTCATCGGCGGTAGCATCCTCTTCCGTCGAGGTGGCCGTCCCGTAATTGTCTCGAACCTCCTCGTTTGTCTAAAACTTTCGGGTTAACGCAGCATTTTCGATACTAACTCCTATTACCTGGGTAGACACCTCTTCGTTCTCTAGCAATTTTCCCACTACGTCCATGGTAGTTACCGTCGACTTGAATAGTGATTGATATTGCTACCGGTCGACTCCGCCAACAAATGAGGAGGAACGCACGAGTGGCATGAGATGCGTGCTTCTTCTGGACTGTCTTTAAACGGGTGACCGGTGTTCCGCCTGGGTCGCTGGCACTAGGGCACTCGCGATGCGGCCGTTGGTGAGCCGATCGCGCTGCGTTGTTTACAGATTTCATGTGGGAACGCGCGCCAAGCAGCGACGGGTACAATGGCAACGTATTTTAGCGCATCTACGAAGTGAATGTCATTAGTCAAGGCTGTGACTGCAGCTGTGATAACCACAACTAATAGTAGACAATTCATTTGTGTATCCCGAGAAATCCAGAATGCTTATGGTGAAAGAAAGGTGCATGTTTAACTGAGAACCTAAGGATAACTTTTGTTCTCGCACTGACCCAGATTATGATGGGGTTTGCCATGCATTATGCATACCTAAGGTATACAGTGTTTGGCACACAGCCTTGTTTTAACTCCAAAACTTACTGTTTTGGATGACAAATTACCGTTGTGAAGGAGTTCGACTTCTGAGGAACCGAGAGTGTATCAGCGCGAACGAAATGACACCACTCTTCTGAGTAGGTCTTAATCACCTTATGCCTACCCTTGAGCTCTAAAACTGCCGTAAGTCGGGGATCCCTCGTAAAGTGCTAAACTAATTCGATCGACCTGTGCTTTCCTGCAAGCGGCAACACAGGTGTTGAATGTGTCGCATGAAGTATCGCNTTTGGGTGTCCCGGTCCCGGAATGGGAGTGGGGTCCCAGTCCCGGTCATCGCCAAGTCCCGGCCCAATTGTTAACTTTCAGGCTGAATCTAACGGCAACCACAACGAAATTTTAGTTAAATATTTGTGAGATATATTGCAAAATTCGTCGGTCGGCGCCTGCCGGCGGTCAAATTTAGTGAACATAGTGAAACAGTACATCCTATCTGACTACTCCTTCCTTTGCTTCCCATATCATAAAAATGGTCGTAGTAATTGCTCATATGTCAGATTTAACTGCCACAAAAACACCTTTACAGTTTGCTTAGGTGTCACCTTGAAAACTGAGCCGAAAGCGTAGAGGCGCGAAAATGCCGAGTGAAACGTCGCGAGCGAATTTTTAGTCGGAAAGTTGATAAATATACTAAAAAATTCGCATATGGGCGGGCAGTTTTAGTGTGCATAGCGCAACATCACATCTTCTCTGACTAGTCCTCCCCTTCTAACAACAGCGGGGTACGATTGGCCGAAGCCCCGTCCATTGCTACCGTAAGGTAAATTCTCGTTGCTTATCCCGGTCCCGGAACCCGGGTGTTCAGGTCCCGGTCCCAGTTCAAAAATTGGTAGGTCTAGGTTCCGGTGCTAAAAATTCTTGCCCCCAACCTTGGTCCACAATGTGGCTGTATCTCCGCAATACCTCTTCCCAGATTCGATATATCATTTTGCCTGCATGTCACGCCATTTTGGAAGGTCCATTGTAGCAAATTTTACCCCTGGAAATGAATGGCTTGGAAATGGAAATGGAAATGGCGCCAAACTGGGCTAGTGGGAAATGGAAATGGAAATGGCAAGGATTTTGGAAATGGAAATGGAAATGGAAATGGCGAAAAAAAGTGGAAGTGGGACATCCCTGGCTCTAAAATTGCCGTAACTCGGGGATCCCTCGTAAAGTGCTAAACTAATTGGATTGACCTGTGCTTTCCTGCAAGCGGCAACACAGGTGTCGCGCGCACTGAATGTGTCGCATGAAGTATCGCATTCGTTTAGCTGCAGATTGCGCTCTGCTCTCGGTCGCCTATTCGGAAGTGACTCGGCTTCCTATCCCGAAATTTGATGCGTGTGTCCACCAGAAGAATGCCATTTAGCCCACGGACATTGCTTACGTAGCCACTTTTCGTGGGGTTCCATGGCCCGACGTGTGGGCTGCAGCACCGTGGCGGATGCGGAAGGATGTTTTACGCGCGTCATTAGCCGGATATTCACTAACATTTTGGCGTGCCTCCCATGCACCACGGGTCAATTAATTTGGGTTAATACCTACGCGTTACGCGCGGTAATGGGCCTAAATATGGCACTTATGCACCCTCACTCATGGCTATTTTGGTTCCGCTTTAGCTGGCCATGTCCACACACGCACTGGACGCGCTCTCGCGACTCCTCTTCACCGCACTCTTATTGCTCCTCGTCTGCACTATAGTTCACGCCAGTGTGGTTCCATTAACGGATGAACAACTGCGAGAATATGAACTGTTCGCGAACGATGCCTACGCGTACGAACAACGATTTCCGGCCGCAAAGAGGGAGTTAAAAGGTAAACCTGATGCTAGGATTGCTCTTGGGCCGGAACTCGCATGTGCCGGGATCTCTATCTGAGATGCACATAGTGGTTCCTTTGGTATAGTCCTATGTTCCTGCTGACCATTCGTTCCTTTAGAGCCATCTGGTGGAATGCACAAGCTAAACGCGATGATGCGAGCACTGGTCAACCTCCGCCGGTACAGATGATCCCCTCACTCTTACTCAAACTTGCACTTATACGCTGTTGTATATTCTTCCTTCTGCCTAGCCACGAACAAGCCAGCCGTTCTAACATGTTAGTTGCGTTAAATAAATCGTAACCACTTGTTGTAAACGGCCAGAGTAACGGACGGAAATAAGTCAGAGTCCCTCTGGAGGGTTTATGTCGGAAGTGCCGCTACCTAGAATGCCTATTGGGCCTCTTACGTTGGGCTACCGCGACATTCATAGACCTTTATGAGCGGGATGATTTGTGGAACAATGACCAGTTGGGCGTGTGCATTAAGGCACTGCGATCGTCGCATGCCTGTTCCAGCTTACTCGTTATTGTAACGCTCCGAATAATGCTAGTAGCTTTAACTCTTCTCAGATTATAACGCTAAGCCCGTCCCCAGTAGCGAAGTGCGCACCATCCGTCTATGTGAGTCGGCGCAAGGGTTGGCCATTCTTTGGCAAAGTGTACCTGAAATCTGCGCAAGGAGAAAGTTATTGGTTGCTGGGTGACGATGCTTAATGTTGAATGCATGACTGTTTTCTTCTTTGCAGTGTAACAATAATTAAGAGTGCAGTTCGGCTTGGTTTACGTATATTGTTATGCGTGCGAGTGCCTAGACGTTGATGTCATTCACTTGTATCATCCTACATTCGCCTACGGCAAGAAAAAAGCGTGCGGATGACATGTTGCAAGAACCTTTTCCCACGTTTCTAGCGCAATGACGTGCATTTCCGCTTAAACTGGGATCCATTTTAGCAGCGCCGCATCGCTGCAACGGACACGTGAGGCCACAATGGTATGCGTGCCATGCATCATCCTTCCGGTGATCCTCGCGATATACCTCAAGTTCATCCAGCCGTTCATCATGCGCTTTGTGCCCGACTCATGGAAGGCCCGCATTGACTCCATCTTGTACCCGACGTGCCCCGTTGCCGCGCCAAAATCCCAGCCCAAAGCAAACGAGACGACGCCAACGATCAGCGAGCAGCCACCGGCTGAATGCCCGTGCGACTCCAAGAAGGACCAATAATAACGACCAACACTTTCTTCTGCTTAATGCCCTGTGATAGCGGTATACTTGAAATAAATCGTCACTACTTCTCAATCAGTCAGGTGATTGATCTCTTTCGGCTTGTTCTACCCGTTGGTTGATGGTTGTGCTTCATGGGTGGCTTTACGAATGGAACACGCACACTTGAGACTGCTGTCCAAGAAAACTACTAGGAACCGCAAACTGAGCCGCGAAAAATACTCGTTAGAGTTTTATTTGAAGTTTCGGACGATTAAACACTTGTAAGGGCGGGTGAATGTTAGTTTCACTGGTTCGGATCAGCGTCCACAGGCTTCATGATGGCCTCCCATTCGTACGGCTCGTTGACGTCCTTGACGCCCGCGATCTTCCACGACTCCTCGAGCTTGGCGTAGACCTGCTTGTAGTCGACGTTGTCGTCGGTGAGACACGAGATGTACGTGAAAAGAGCAGCGTACCTAAAGAGGGAACAGTGAACAATACAAAGTAAGTTCCACAGATTGCAAAGAGGAGCTGAAGATGCAAGGAACTTACTGAGTGGGGCAATCGCGGAACAGCGACTGGTCGGTGATGGCCTGACGCTTCGCGGTGCCAATCATGTCCGGCGGGATTTGCTCCCACGGCAGGTGTCCGGTGGTCATCTCGACGAGGAAGTATATGAGCGGCTCCAGGTCGTGGCGTGGTGAGATCGATCCTAGAACAGATTGCACAGCCTGGTACGGAAGCAGGTGGTTTACCTCCAGCGTGATGCTGCATCGGAGCGTAGATCGAGGCGCCGGCCCACTTCACAGGCGTGTTAAGCTTAGCTTTCACAGGGTCCACGCGTGTCGAGCTTAGGTCACTAAACAGTCACGCGCTCACTACACTTCGTCATGGAACCAATCCTTACCTCAGGTAGATTTGGCGGTTGGTGGCGTCGAATTTGATCACGTTCGGGTCGATGCGGCGCAGGAGATAGCCGAGCTTGTGCACCACTTCAACCGCCTAAGGCAGATCTACCCAGTATGCACTTAGCTGATAGCGTACCTTGGCGATGCGGTAGGCGCAGCGAGCGGCAGTGCCGACGTTGAACTTGCCCTGTGGCATGGCGCAGAGGCAATCGTTGAGGCTTGGTCCAGGACGGAACTTTGTCACGAAGTAGATCATCTTCTGCCACCTAGCACCGTGGATCACCGTCACGAAGTGTTCGCTCGCGTTGGCCTTGGACGCCTAAAAAGGATCACGGCTAGAAGTCGCATACGCACAATCCCGCCACTCACCGCCTGGAGAAAACCGGCCTCGGAACGCACGAAAGAAAGCAAATTCTCTTCACTGTCCATCTTGACGATAAAGCCTTCGCCCTAAGTTTGGAAATGCGAATGAGTCGAAGACGATAACAGAAAGAAGCTTGCCTGTTGGTTGATGGCATTGTAAGTTAGGCCGAGCGTGGGATGGGATTGCACAAGCTCCATGAGTTTGAAGCGCCCGCCTCCGATGATCGTCCCGGCCGGGAATTCCTTCTGCTTTTCTGAAAGAAGTGGGCGTGGGCGATGAAGATAGGAATGGTGTCATCAGGAAGACAAAACTTACTGTCACCCGGCGAAGCGCTGCCTGGAGCCATCGTCAAAGAGCGAGCAAGCAGTAATGTAGAGTACACGCGGTAAGAGACTTGGTAAATGAACGAACTGAAGCGTCTGTTCATTTTCGCTCTAATTTATGGGTTGTGTTGAGGGGGAATTTGCGTATAGCAGCTTGCTATTTTCAGCTCATCTCGCAGGGTTCGGCTTGTGGGTGGACTATGTCGAAAGGCATTGTTGTGATTGTCGACGATATGCTAACGTCACAGTGAAGAAGTGCTATCGCAACAGTGTTAAAGCACACGGCCAGAATTACGGTCTTGCTAGATGCTACTGCTAACCCAAACCTGCGAAAATTGGTGGCTACCTATTTCCGCCTATGCGACAGCCGTGATGCTTCTTTCCAGTCAAGTTAACTGTAGTGCGTATGCTCGATTCCCACCAAGCGAATAACAGGGACTTTATTTGCCTCCAAAGTAGCTTTACTAGTTACAAAAGACGGAATTTCGATAAGAAGCACTACGAAATGGACAACAATATAGATACTCAGTGCACATTGTGTAGCGGCAAGAGCGAGAGTGTAGGGGTTGTCGTGGGGGTTCACCTGAGATTGACCTTATTCCGGCAGCCATTTGTCCGGCGCACTTAACGCGCAGAGCTTCACGCTGAAAACCTGCTCGTTTTTCGAGAGAATGCTCGCTTTGCAGATCGTGTACTTGAGTGCTTCCAGTTCCTTGACCTAAATAGAAACAATGTGGCACGTACTCTTCCAACGTGGGCAATTCTAGTATCGTAGAGCGTACCATCAGTGGAGTAAGCTCCCGGCCGTCCGGTAAGATCAGTTTGGCCCGCAAAATCTGTGCTGGGAATGAAGTGTACTCGTCGGGGAACAACGGATCGAACACCGCCGTGAGGCCGACATTCGTGAATCGTTCACCGGTGTCCAGGTCGTGCAACTGTAGGAGGTCGTGTTTCACGGACTCGACGACGCAGCGTCGCTGCTGGAACAGGACGTATGCTCCGGCCTGAGGACGACGAAGGGCGTAGTGGACGTTAGGGTGCTCTTCAAACAATTTTCGCAATTTCCTAAAGAAATGTGATCAGCACGCAGCGGAACAAGTGTGTGCGACTTACGTATTGTAATCGCCATTCGCAAGCGCGTATGCGAGACAGCCTACAGGCATTAGTGACAAATCGTTTTCTTTGCATCGACTCCCCGGTAAGACCATCACCTTGTACGTCTTGCCGAGCACAATGCTGTTCGAGATGTCCGCGACGTTGACACCACCGACTGCGATACGCTCCAGCTCGTTCCGCTGAAAGCGACTGTATGACTAAAGCCAGCACACGTCTTTTTTACCTTGGATGATGGGTTCATATTTGCAATCGCATTGATGATGAAGTCCAATCCTTCTAAAAAAAGATCAGGTAAAGAAGGACAAGAGGCACAGTTACTAACTCTGCGTAATCTCAAAGCATGGCCCAAGGTAGGCGCGAAGAACAAATGCAGCGCATTCGACGGACACATGGTACGAGTCCAGCATGTGACCCTCGTAGCTCAGCTGGCCCAGGTAGTCGGTTAGCGATACAGAGCTCTTCAGGGCAGCCGAGTGCAAGTCGTGCCCGAAGTTGAGAAGGTGCTCCCAGCGGGGTTTAGACGATACCACGGGTCCCTGCCGGCTTTGCCACATCTTCCGCGACTGATGCGGGTCCGGAAGCGTTGGCGCATTGGGCTGTACGACGGGCGGTAACTGAAAGTGATTTCGAATTGTCTTAGTACGAGTACGATTACTACGATCAAGCGCGTACGTTCTCTGTCTCCGTCAAGACCTCCAAGTCGTTGAGGATCGATTCATCCATGAAAGTGCTGAGGTCCAGCTGAGTCTGAACTACGGCCGGCTTGGGAGTACTGGTAACCCATGCCCGTCCGAACAATTCAGCCACTAAAAGTTTCACGTATTCACTGGCTTGAGCTTTTCTAGCCTACGGTCAGCTTTGTCAGAGAGCTTGACGAAGTCCTCTCCATTCACGCTCAGGTGGTCGAAGACGACCGGCCGAAAGTCCCGAATCGCTGCGGCCATGTCGCTTGGATTGCCAAGGACGGTTTTGAACTAAACTGGTTCTGTGATATGACAGTGATATGAGCCTGTGCTACCTTCAGCTTGTGCATCGGCTCGCCGTACCGCCTCGAGTACCTCTCGCAAAGCTCCTGGACTCTAAGCGCGTCGTCGTTAGTCGACGACTGGTGCTCCAGGACGATCTCGATAAAACGTTTCACAGTATTCTGAAAGTGCTCCTTTCACTATTTGTGAACAAATAGAGACGTACCAGTTGCTGTTTTCGAGACATACGCGGCCGTTGCTGCCCGGACACGAGCGTCGCCTGCGAGCCAATCGAATTCAACGACATCATGGACGTGGAGAAGTTTGAGGCGGTTGCAAACGATGGTGCACGGCTTCGGTACGACGTGTATCTGCTGTTGTTTGTAGCAGTTGACATGGCGCTTGGGGCCTAAAGTTCGGATCTTGTTCGGAAGCTGCATAGAGTTAGCTACGATAGCCAAGAGCCAATTACAAACCCTGTTCTCCGTGAATCCGCTGAGCGCACTGGTCGGACGATCCGAGCTAGCCGCGAAGGCGCGAACTTCGTTGAACACACTCGTTGTGCCTGCCACGCTTTCTGTGGGGGATTTAGTCTGGTTATTGTTGCGATCGCAGGTCGAGGGTCCTCGGATAAGCGCATTCGCTTGGTTAAAGCGTTGGCTCATTTTGCTGGCCTCAGCAGCTGGCTCGGGTTGGGCTTTTTGAGCAGGAGCAGTTTCTGACGCGTCGTTCTGATGAGGGAACGTAATGCGGTCGACGACGGATTCACGCCCAATTTGCACGAGCCTAAAATATTGCTTAAACTCGATAAGGTTATTAGATCGACGTACTTCTTCTTTTGAATGACGGAAAGCTCTTCGTCTTCATCCGTAAACGACGAGCAAGTGCTGCTCATTTGGCGGCTGATCCTTTGTACACAATGCGATTAAACCTGCAAGCACTTGAGCATTACTACATAAGGAGCATGATGACATGTATGGTCGCAAAACAGGTACATGGTCATCTTAAAACAACAGTCAACGAGGTATGACGAACTGTTCTTCGGGACACTGTGGACAATTTTATTGCTGCCACTGTTGAAACAAAGACACTTCACGAACATTGAACTAGCCTGCTCTAGGTCAGACTGCGCGCCTTATTTCATCATGTAGGGAACAGGAAGAAACGAAGCGGTCCGTGAAAACCAAAACTTTCCGGTTGCACGAGCTAGAAATACAAGAAAAGTCAGATAATTCCTAGAATTTTTTCCCAGTGTAAACTGAGCTCAGAAAGCATAAGATAAAAACAAGCGCGGAAAATGCAAGGCTAAGGGACGATAATCTATTCAGCGCATGTGGGAACGCACCGACAAAGCGCGCAAATTGTCCGCCATTGCCCTTTTGTCTGGGTGATACTAGCGATAGCAGGCGAGCTGCGTGAAAACATGCGCCATTGCTTGCCATTCCTCTCTCGCTGGTAAGCGGGACAACGAACAGCAAGCACGCAAGATGTTATCAGTCTGAGCATAAAACAGTTGCACGTTTGACGAGCCTAACGATAGCCTAAGGACGAGTTACTGAAGGCTTCGGAGCCTGGGTCTGCGCCAGTCTGACCCGGGATGTTCGGTCGCTGCAGAGAGATTCTTGTAAGTAGAAGAGTACTTCTGTAACCATTTCAAATTTCCAGATCAACCCTTGCACCTTGTTGATGGTTTATGTAGCAGCAGCAAGCACTAAAATGTCAACATCGAAACAAGATGCAAACCATAATGCGCTGGGATCTTGACAGAGATCATGATATCGGAGAAATGTACATAAAAACCAGGAATACATTCGAAAATCATCTCTCTTCGAGGTAGAGCCAATTCTGAGAATCACATCAATCGTAGGCAGTAACGTAGGCCAACAAAGAGAGAGAGGAGTCAGGTGAAGGCGGCTAGTCGAATTTGCCCTTCGTGAACATAGTGAACATCACTTCGCGCCACTGAGCATTCGTGATCTGGCCGAGTTCGCGCAGCACGTTGGCGTGCGCAAGGAGCGACACGCCGAGGGATCGGTCGATGATGGCCTGGCGGTTCTCGATCACAAACTCGCGCTAAGGACGGACTTATTAGAAGCTGGCGTAGCTTGAAACGTACCAGGCTCTTGTACGCATCCTTCACTACATGGCTTGGCATGTGCTCACGGCAAAGACTGAAGTCGTTCCACAGGTTCATGAAGTCCTTGTCCAACGGGCTTGAGCCTCGCAGCGCGTTCACAGACTAAGCGGGACAAGTTGCGGTACAGTTCTTGCCGTTAACCAGCTACCTGCCTGTGCAGCGTTCTCAGCCAGTTGCTGTCGAGTTGCATGGGAACTGGCAGCATCGGATCTTCCCTGGAATGAAAGTAGTTAGGCTTCGAATGCCCGGCACGCTTTTCCCAACGCTGCCGAGTAATAATACTTACTCTTCGGGGTATGCATTCTGCGGTGCCGACGGCTGGTTGCCCTCAGTTGTCGGTCCTTGCTGATGATTCACTGTCACCGGTTCTTGCTCCGGACTCTTCACGGCGGAAACGAAAAGGCTAGCGTCGATATCCGAGGAAGCGCTGCACTGAGTTGAACACGGCGAGCCCAGGGAATGGCGACGTGGGGTGTTCATCTTCGAGCTCCCGCTTGAGTCCGTCTCTTTGGAGACAGCGGTCGGCTTGCTGTAACAAAACACGGAACTGCCATTCTCAGTTGTGAGGCGTACCAGGGATGGGCGGAATTTTTTCGACGACCAAGACCAAGACCAAGACCAAGACTAAAACCTCCCGGACTACAGGACCAAGACCAAGACCAAGACCAAGACCAAGATTTCAGTTTATTTCCGCCTCAAAACAGGGACTGCTAGGTCCACGGTTTGCCGTTTTTTAAAAGATACTTGCAAAAAATGTAGTCAGAAATTTTCGACATTTGGCCGCATTTGCGCGGAATTTAGCCCGCCGCAGGCGAATCCACCGAAATTTTGACTCAAATTCTAAGATTTTGACCTAAAATTTGGTCCGAGCGCCGATTGCGGCAGACCGTCGAAAAGTCGAGATGGGGGGAATTTTTTCGACGACCAAGACCAAGACCAAGACTAAAACCTCCCGGACTACAGGACCAAGACCAAGACCAAGACAAAGACCTGCCCATCCCTGAGGCGTACCCATTTTGCTGCCCGACTTCGCTTTCCTTGGGATAGCAGTTCTCCATGCTGGTCGATTTCCTGTGGCTTGGCTGGCTGTGTTGACACTCGGGACGTAGTCCACTGCGCTGCAATAGTAGGTGTGTTAAGCAAGTCATATTTGCGCACACGCAATATGTAGACATCGGCCAATTCAAAGAAGGTGTGTACCAATTAAACGTAAGAAACGAAAAGTAGAGAAAGGTGGAGTGTACTTCGATAATTCCTGGGTGCTTGCCACTACAACTGGTCGCAAAGGAAACAATGACAGCGCTCAGCGCTGTTCGACACGCGGCTTCCCTCGCTCGCAGTGCCGGAAAAATGACACTCTTCGGTACGGGACGCGGGATGTTATAGTGGACGGAGAGCAATTGCTGTGCGCTATCGTCCAGGAATTCATTTGACCGTGTGATGCCGAACGTTTGTTTTGGTTTTTGAGCTCTGGTGATGGACGGCGATAATGCGACAAAAAGCCAAGCAGCCGGCTCGGCAGCCGGCAGTCTCAGTGAACTGTCAAAAGCAGCAGTCTCTGCGATATTACAGGCATTCAAGACAAGTTTAAGAGTGACAGTGAAAGCTGACACGATGTAAGGACGACTGCAGAGAGCAGTGCATGAAGCGGGATTTCGGTAAGAACACATAGGCTCAGGTAATAAAAAAGCAGCACACAGTGTAAAGGTAGGCTGAAGAACGTTGAGCCTGGTCTTCCGATGGACGTAGACCTAGACCATAGATAACCGAAACGATAAGGGGTCATGAACACCCCTTAAAGTTAGACCATAGAAAGCTGAGTCTAAGCGTGCACAGGAGAAACATTTAGACACGGGTGGGAGGAGATGTGGCTAAGATAGTAGAGGGGGCCCCAAAACCGCCACTGTTTTAGACCTAGGTGGCAAAAGTTTCTTGCCCGGTTTCAGTGAAGCTACTAGGAACAGTATTGCGGGTTTGCATAGCGGACGTACCATTACAAAGGCTAGTCCGAAAAAAAGTTAATTTATACCACCATTCGTCTCCGCTTTCTTTCTAGTTTTCACTGACACAACTGACCCATGGTCTACCATGAGCTGTCCTTCGGTGACGCTCCTACTGACTTTTCAACCCGATCCGTCTTCTTGGCCGTAGCTCCGTGTGGCAAGGTAAGACTCTTCATGCAACCTGTTTTTTTTATGAACCACGAATTTTAGCGACTTTACATGCTGAATGAGAGCCTTGTCATAGTGACGACTACGGACAACGTGCCGGTCGTCTTCAGGACGATTTCGATGTACGAGTACGATATGGCGGCCGATGAAGTAAGTGCATGGATGGCTGCAGAGGGTCACTGCCCTCGTTCAGATTACAGAGTTCCGCGTCGACTTCGCGGACGAGGAAACGAACGAGAAAACTATCAGTTTCTACTTGCTGCGATCGGGATCGCATGGAGTGGTTGTCACCTACGACGAAGAGCACAGCATCGTGAGCCAGTACAGGATGCGCGTCGACAGCAGTAACGCCACGATGGAAATCGTATGCATTCGGCGCTTCACCTTCCGACTGAGCGCTGTGTATCCAGGTACGGTTTGACATTTTATTTCTCTAATTCTTCATCCGGATCCGCTTAGGCGGTATTACGCACAGCACGGGCTACATCGTTCTGTCCGGGCGCACGCCAGACGACGCTGGCGGCGTCTACGTGGCGAGGCTGGTTGCTGCGGACCCGGAGGAAGCGGCTAGGTTCCCTGACGTCCCTCTCGACAAGCAGGTGCTTCCGGGCACATTTTCTCAGCTACAACTGCATGAACTTTTAGCTGGCCGAGCTGGAGTCTTTGCTGCGCACTCGCGAACTGTTCGTGCAAATATTTTACCCCATGCTAAACGAACGTGGCATCTACTTCTGGACGTGCAAGTAAGCATACGTGGCTGAGGTATCCTGGTGATTTGAGCGTTTAGGTTTGACGATAACTTCTTTTCTTACGAGTTCGACACAATCGGCGCTCTCGAGTACGATCGGGGCAAGCGGACTTTCGAGCCCAAAATGATCAAGACCTCGCTCGCTTCGGATGTGAGAAAGGCTTGCACTCGAAGGACAAAAGGGACGTCATTTCAGCTTTTTGCTGGGGAGCCGCGGAAAACCGTCGCCCTCATGGACATGAACACGTGCGCCCAAACCGCCGACATTTGCTACATGAGTTCTTTTACGCCCGCGCCACGCACACATTGGCGGTGGAAGCTCCACGCATTAGGAGTGGCCTTCGCGCGGTTTGTTTTCAGCGCGCGAAGACATCCCCCTATCTGCTCACGTATTTAGGATGGTAAGAATCGTGGGCATTCGGATAGCAATTCTCGGGGGTCCTCAATGGCTCGTCGCGTACGTACGATTCTACCTCTGGCTGTTTCCGAAGTTCGTCCCCGACTGGAAGCCTGCGCCGTCGCACCGTCTTCTCGCGCTCAACATGCGCTCATGGAGCCTTTCCGGCGTTAACTACGACGAGGCAAGCACTGAGCTGACTGAAACCCAGTTTCAGTCAGTGTCCAATTTCAGCCTCACGAGAGCACGTTGCAGTCATACGGCCGACTCGTCTTCGAAGCGACCCCCAACGGCGACACATTCGTCATGGAGCGCCCACTGAGCAACAACATTCTACGCATCGGTTACGTTCGGAACCCATTCCAACCGCCGAGCCTTCTGCATGCCGCTACTCTGCACATTGCGCTAGGCGACAAGTGTTCAACGAAGAAGCCTTCGCCGTCGAGCGGTCTCAGCTGGTCCGATCTTACTTTAATCGCGTTTGAGGCTCTCTTGATGAAATAGAACTGGCTGGCATGATAAAGCTTGCATGTTGATCAAATCGTACTCGTAGTGTCTCCTGCGAATGATAAATGCCTAGTAAACGAAGGCTGCGGCAGAACAGATCTGAAGTCGTGAAACCATGTCAGCTGCATAGCAATGCGAAACGGGCAAAAGAATACATCCATTGGAGTGAATGTAAAAGCCCTCATTTTGCCGCTGTACTGAGCCTGAATCTCTCCAAAACATTGCGCCTTTGCCGCACGCTGTAGCCGGAGCTTGAACTGTGTACATGCTCGTTTTGGTAACATGGATTGCAGGCTCCTGCTACTCTATGAATTGGTTACTTTGGCATACTCGATCAACACCATACCATACAACTGAAAGAACATGACTTTATTTCGCACCAGGAGCTAGGCTAAAAGAAGTACTAGCTGGGTGTGGCCATTTGGTATGATTTAGCGAGGGTGTGAACAGGACGTCGGACATCAACGATAAAAACGAACATGTGAAAACAACAAGGTATGAAGGTCGCTGGTGAAGAACCGTTCAGGAGCGTGCCTGATGGTGGCTGGTCTCAGGGAGAGTGCTCGACGGCACACGCTGCTCGCTGACGAACCGCCTGTGCAAACGATCCAGCCAGTTCGCGTAGTTGCCGTCGAGGTTGACGCGCCCGATGCGCTGCACCGTGTTACGACGCGCAGCAGGCTCCTGCTGTGGACCAGCGTGGGGAGCAGCAACGCCTGCTGCGGGAGGAACCTGAAATAGCTTGCGAATATGAGTCGGCGGTTTTGGGAAAAAACCTTACCTGTTCCTGCCCACTGATGCGAGCGTAAGTGTCCGCTTGCAAAGGGTTGCCGGATGCGGTAACCTAAAAGGGAGAAAGTATGCAAGATACTGCGCATTTGGATCCGGACCGTCGGCTAAGCGCATACCTCAACAATGGGTCCGGGCCGAACGACTGAGATGGCCTTAAAGCGAACTTGAGCCAGAGGATTGTCGCTCTCCACAACCCATAGGTGGATGATCTCCTCACGCGTTGGCTGGTGGCTGAAGCGAACGAAGTCTGCGAAGACGGTGGTGTCCGCATGCATAAGGCCAATCTAAACCAAAGTTTCGCCTACTAACAGCACGCACAATGTGGCATACGTGTTTCTCGTGGAACACGAAGTCATTCTTCAACCACTTGGTTACGTTCTGCACGTTCAGCTAAAACACACACAGTCACGGATCAAACGATGCATGTTGGGTGCGCAAACAAACCGCAATTTTGCCGTCCGGTGTCAGCGCAGTGCGAAGAGCGGAGTAACCTTCCACATCGTTGGGAAAGCGATGCGCGAAAACGACCTTGTAGCTCTGCTCGTCCCGGCTTCTGCGTGCACGAAGGAAGATCCATTCGCCGACTAAGAATTCACCGAGGAACTCGTCAGCCAAACGACTGCGCTCGAGGGCGAGTTCCTTGATGAAGACCTCCCCGAGAGTGTTCACCACCAGACCGTAACCTTCGTATTCCTGAGGCAATAATTGACAAGGTAAGGTCAGGAATAAGTGCATACATCCAGAGGATCGACGTCGGTCGTTTCCGCGTCAGCAACAACGAAATGCGCGACGCTGTTGCGAGCCCAATGACGCACCCAGACTTCAAGGCCTCTATCCTCGTCGATGCGCAAGCCGTGCAGGATGTTGTCCTTGTCGTACACGTAGCCGAATATTGGACACTCGAAGTGACCTCCGATGCCGGTTGGAATCGCGCGTGTCTTGAACTGAAATGTAGGTATGAGCGGCGACCATTATGCGGAACCTAACCAAAACGACGTCACGAGTACGGCCTGGTTGCGTACGCGTCTCGAAGTTGTTCACGTCCAATTCCTGCTCCGCAGCGAACATCCGCCAGACGACAAACGCCTAAGAAAATGATTCGCTACAGGCTAAGCAGTGTAGGTACCTGGTTGAGCCTGCACCAGTAAGCCGAGATGACCATGACCTGCCCGACAGCGGGCCGCGAGCCGTTCAGCGCGATGTGTACTGGTTGCCCGTCCGCCTCCGCGCAGTACATCTCGTTTCCACTCAGCATCAAAGCGCGCGCGTTATTTATCATCTGTAATCCACAGGAAAAAGCTGAACCGCTTTTTAAATCCGCTCACCCCTTCGTGAAGCCTGTCTTCCTCGCGGCGATGCTCATAGTCCTCGATACCATCGGCAAGCATCTCGACTGCCACCGGATCCAAACGGACTGGTGGCCGGAGACCCGCATTCCAGGGCTAAAACGACAATGGACTATGGTAACTAGTTGAATGGCCAAGTGCTTGCCATGGTCCAAACATAGTCGGCTTGTGCGTAATCCACTTCGATGAACGAGTCCACGTGCATGCTCACTGAAGCACGGCAGTTTTCGAATGAGACGCCTAAATGAAGCAAAGTCGATACGTTGTCATGCATCTTAGGGACTTCAGGACAAGTTAAATTCCGGCGCTTAAGCTCGTACCTTCCTCCGCAAAGTTCGTGTCGACCTTGAGGGCAATTCTGCCGAGGAATGGGACGTTCGGCAGGACGCTCTCCGCCAGTTCCGCGGAAATCGGAACCATGTCGAGGCCATTAGCGTAGCAACGGCGCTGCGCCTCGTTCGAAACGAAGCATAGGCGATCCGTCTGATACGGCAAGAGATGTTAGCACGCTACGACGAGGACTTACCACCATGCTTCCGCCATGATTGTAGCAGTTGTACACCACCCCGCCCTTGCGCAGCTGTTCGATGAGCTTGCTGCCAGGACGAGCCACACGGAATTCCACGTTGTCGCCGAGGCTGAGGCGTTCGCCGAGCTTGTTCCGCTGAGACTTTGACAGCGTCTCAAGGACTGCACGCGGCGGGTTGCGCTGCCTCTCGTACCATCTACGACCAATTTTGTCTACTTTGCAAAGAGAATAGCGTCTTACTTATCTGGAAGCTTGTAGAGTTCCTTCTTGTGCAGGACGAAGTCGCCTCCAGACTTGCCGCCGGTCTCGTCCCATGCAGCGCCCACCACCACTCCAAGCTTGACCGCAACTGGATCCATAGGGTCAAAGTCGAAATTTGCTGTTCAATTCGGCTAAAATTTACTATCAAAATTGTGGTCAAGGTATGAAAAGTATGGCAGGGCGTCGTGAAAGTATGACAAGTAACGCGCGGAGGCAAAGAGAAGGAACCCGTTTCTAACCTTCTGAAAGCGGTCTAAGCGGAACAACCGACTGAAGCCAGCAAACATTGCACAAACACCGCCAGTGCTCCACCGAGCAATCGGCGTTCCTTATCCCATTTGCACAACAAGTGATCGGTCGTGGCATCTGCAGCGTCATTTTGAAAAAGTACAGCGTTTTCTGATTTGGACCTATTCGCATCTGCAGTGGGAAAGCATTCCATTTCCCCGCGATGGACGCTTTGAGGGCGCGCAATGCTATTGGTTGGTTGGGATCGGTCGTCTCTGTTGCTGCCACGGGCTTCTCATTCAGTCAAGTCGCTTGACACAAAAAAGCCGTGTGCGTAGGCGCTGGACGACACGGAGAGCTACGCTACAACGTTTGGACAGAAACTAACCGCTAATGGGCCGTCGGGTAAAATTTGCAAAAAAAGCATTAGGTACATGGCCTTCCCGCAGCGTATTTTCCTAGCTCCCATTCCGCATTTTCCCTGCCGAGGAACAGCAGTATGAAAGGAACAGGCGGGTCAACGCAACTATCAAAGTACGCAGAGGCACAGTCCCTAGATCAAAGTTCTGCGTAGACCACTTTATTGTTATTTCGAAACGCAGATCAGCTAAGCGACTAGAGCGAAATGCAGGCGATGCGCCGAGCTGCTTCTTCCGATTACTTCTTGGTGACAGGCTGTTTCTGCGAAGCCGCTTTCTTGACCTGTGTGACGCTGAAACGCGAGCAATAGGCTGGAACCGGACGCGCACGTCGCGAACGTACCTTTTCTGCGTCTTACACTCACGACTCTTGTGCAGCGCCGCGGAAGGTCCTTTAGTGGTGGTGGTTCGCTGAGTGGTGGGCTTCCTCTCGGTGGGGTTCTCCTCGCTCTGCGTTGCAACCGACTCGGGCTCGTCCGAGAACTTCTTGTTCCTCACCGAGAATACCGTCGTTCTCTCGATCTTCGGCCCCTGAAAGTGAAAGCATTGTGGTGCCAAGTGAAATGACCGAGTGAGCTTGACTTACCTCGTTCTGAACGGGTTCTGGCGCTGCCTTAGCGTCTGGCGCATCTTTGCCGGTCTGCGTCGGCTGCGTGTTCTGCTCGGTGCGAGTCTCGGTCTTCTTGTCAGTGGCTGCGGAGGGTGCCGGCGTCGTCCCACAACCGGTGCGCGGGGGCGAATGAGCGAGAGGAAGCTAAGCCAGCGCACCATGAACAATTCAGTCGCAAACAACATACCGTTCCGAGGTCCGTGGAACATGCCTCGACCGCATCCGGAGCGTTTTTCTGAAGTGCACACGTTGACCTAACGCGACCTTACCATACATACCGGTTGGTTGCTCTTTGGAGTTGCCGACTTGGCCGTGACCGCGCTTGGGGCTCCGCTTTTCGGGGCGGCCTCAGCTGTCTGGGGAGCTGAAATTACGATGGAAAGCCAGCGCACGATTGCCTCCGAACTTACCGCTCTCGGTGGCTGGCTTTTTGCTTCCGCGGCATTGGACGAGCAGGAAAACGACCGACAGCGGAACGAAGAACCACTGCAGCGAGAAAACGAGGCACAGAAGAGAGAGCATACCCGGGAAGACACCGTCGTAGTACAGAAACCGTCGGCAGCATGCTATTCCTGGATCATACAAAGCATTTCCAATGCAAATTCAACTCGACATTTTTTCTGTGCTAATGAACACACCCCGATATACCACGCGACACGAAGCAAACGCTAAAGACCTCAGAGGGCCTTGTGCGCTTCCGCGTCAGGAGAAGCTATTACTTGGCCAGTGTCAAACGTAGCCGACTCCTATTAACTTTAATGGACCATTTTAGGCTGCTAGTAGTGCTAGTAGAATTAGGCTAGGACATCTCTCCACATATTGTGAGTCAGCTGCCTTAACCCACCCGTACGCTGACTCTTGCACAAGTGTCGCTTCACAGACATGATGGTCTCAAAGCGTGTTGATGGTCCTCCCCAAATTCGCTTCGGCCAGCGAGGTGCATTAGCATTTCGCGGCATAGTGATACGTATGAGGTCGTCGCAGGTGTCATTTTTGGGTCAGTAAAACCATTGATAAAACAGCCTCGCACGTTTTGATTTTATCTGGCAATTTCGCTGGTGCTCCAGTTCGACGCGCGACGAAGGTCACTTGTGTTTCTTTTCTTAAAGTTGTGACGCCGGTACAGTTTGTGGGGATGAACTCAGCAAATGGGTGAACGAAAAGTTTAGATAACCGGTTCGGATAGCTACCGGTGCATGCTTTACTTCATGTACCGCCGAACACGTGCACGAGAACGTTGTTTGTGTTGCTGAGAAGGAACTTTCGGGTCCTTTTTTGGAGACACTTTGTTTGCTTAACACCTTTCTGCGACCCAGTGAGTGACGGCAAAGGATGCCTGATGGCCCATTTTCCGTTCAGATCCACGCCTTTTTCCGAGCCCGTTTGACTTTGCCCCTTCCGAAAGTAGTCTTCAAGATACTGTCCATGCATGTCTAAATTCAGTATGGCCGTTATTTTGAGGGACACAACGCCGTAGTTTCTTCAGTCTTTTTTCTACGTTTCTTTTTCCTAATACTGCGTGAGCGGCGTGTTCCCTCCAACATTTGTTACTGCTCATTCTCGCGTTCGGAACGGCTCTCTCTTCGGTTAGGTGGGCATGCGGCGTGGGCGTCCATGGCTCTCTTGCCGCTGGCAGCTGCTTGAGCCGATCTGTGGCGGCCCAGACGTCCGCTTGTACTAGTCGATCCTTCAGGGCCTCCCCATCGGTTTCCTCCAAGTCCAAGACGGCGTCCACTGCAGCGCTCTTTTCTCTGTCCATCCTACCACCCGTCTATTCGCGGAGCTTGGAAGCCGAGGCCGAAGCCAGGTCCTTGTTCCAGCCTCGCGCGTATTCCTCAATGAGTCATCTCTCGCCTCTGCCCCAGTATTACGCACACAGGTAAGTGGGCAAGCAGGGCATTCAGGTGAGATCCGAATGCTCCTTGTACGGGGTCAACCACGATTGAAGCAAATTCTTCGCAATGTTCTGGACACGCATTTCAACGCATTTGTTGAGGAATCCAATGAAAGCATTGACATCAAACTTCTAAATTTGCAAATTTGTTTGTGCGTGCACTTGCTGAGTCATCGGATCGCTTATCCCCAAACATATCACGCTCAATGCATTCTCCGGTCGGTTCTCCTATGACACTCCTTTGTTTGGGTAACATCACAAGCCACTCTTTCCGTGACCCTCGGCTTCTTTTTCCGCGTAGGTTTCCATAGCCCTCTCCGCAATTCGACTTTACATACTAGAAACGGCACTGTCTAGCAAGTACCCTGTGAGAAACATTACTGCATTTGCGAATTTTTTGAAGATCCGAGTTTTATACAAACGTGAAACTGCAGTGAGACAGGCGTCCGAGGATTGTTTGCTTTAGCACTATCAGTGAAATTGGCGAGCTTCGGGACGGGATTAGCATTGAAGGAGGAACAAAAGTGGAAGACGATCCCGGTTGATAAATGGCTTTAACAGCGTCGCACTTTGTCCCGCAGTAACTAGCGACAGCTGAGCCCTCCTCACCTCCTGCATCTCGGCAAGCGCGCTTATGAGTGTAAAACCGAATCCCTCAAACCTCGGCTAGCACCCCTTCTCGTCCTTGTGTGGCGTGTCTCTCTCAAGGGATTTTGTCTAAAGTTTGGTATTAAGGGCCACATTCGCTGTTTAGGCAACATTTTTACGCCTTGGCATAAATTTATTTCACATAATAAATAAAAAATCGCCCAATCTAGTGTCGACTACCGGTCGCAAATCACTGTGTAGGGCTCGATAGTGGGGAAGAAGCCCTATTGTCAAAATTTTATGAGGAGAGTAAGGCTTAGCTTCCTCATTTTAACGCAACATCAATGGTAGCACTTGTCTTGTGACGTCATCACACCCACGTTCGGTTGTAAACCACCGAGAATAGAAGGGTAAGAAAAGTACTTAACCACAGCTGGTATCTTGAAGACATCACTGTCAGGCACCATGTGGTTAGGCCTAAACCCAACTTCATATCGTTCCATGCTCAACCAACTGGTCCAGCACATATTGTCGACAACCGTCATTAGTTCTTTGTTTTCTCGACTAAGCTCTATGAAGGGAACGAATGGGGGAGACAAAGTGTTTATGAGAGAAGCGTGTGAAAGTGCGTCGTGCGTGAGAGCAGCGGAAGTCATGCATTCCATTCGATTCTTCTCTCCATGCGCCTTATGAATCAGCAAATTCCACGCAAACAAATTTTGTACATCTATCGAGTTTCAGGGGTCGCAGCCGCTCGTACAGTGTACTCGGTGATCCGGAACCGCTGGAATGTCAAACGTCCCCCCTGCTCCGCCTCCGCCACCCCCTGTATTCAACGCCGTAAGTGACTGCTGAACATTACGATACCTACTCCACGTAGCGGACCGACACAATTCGTACTCTTGGTTTTAGCCAAAGGTATTGGCACGTAGCGAACGGCAACCAGAGAATCGTGTCAACGTCGGGAGCGTACGTCCCACCCGTAAGTCGCTACTGTGGTCACAGACCGCATTTGCCTTACTCGTTGCGATTGCGCAATAACCTGCGAGCTTTAGAACCGCCGGACAGATCTAGCCCATTTGCCGGCGTACACCCTGAGACACTACAGGTGCGTCGGCATCAACGAATCCTCACGTTTTATCCTCGCCCATGTTGTTACACCACGGTTACGTTGCACTTTTCAGCACGCAGCCGCTAGTCTTCGCAAGACCCAGTACCGTGAACCGCTACTATCACGTAACGCCGAACCGGGCCTGGGACGACAGGATCAGTTTCCTCCTGGGGGATATTGGCCGGGTGGCGCGCAGCATGAAGCGCTGGAACGCAATCCTGCCGGAACGCAGGTACGCCGCCTTGCGCTTCGCACGTCAGGGACACTAGTGGAAAATGCGCATTGCTTTAGGTTCCTATTGCGACCAATGGTGTCGGAGAACCTTCCGCGTTCAGTGAGCTGCACGGATATACCGATTCGGTACGTTTTTGCAAAAGGGTTGCTATTTACCTCTCCTTTTAGTTAAACGGAACCAACGGACAACGAGCATTCTCCTCCTACGAATATAGCAGTACTACGTCTAATAATTCTTCCGCGCCAACCACATTTGTCCCCATTTCTGTTGTCCAAGTGCCACAGCAAGGAAACCCGGTCTCCTCTTACTCGTATTCGTACACGTCCCAGCAACTACCGTCGCAGCAACCTCAGCCGAAGACCACCACGTATTCGTACTCGTACAGCTCGCAGCAGCCTCCGGCACAGAAACAGAACAGCAGCAGCTCTTCGTCCTACTCGTACGAGGAGTACGTTCGACGGAATCGTGCGCAGAACGAGACCCCCATCGACGTGCCTGCGCCGCCGCCGCTGCCGCAAACGCAGCCACCTCCACTCTTCAGCAATAACAACAGGCAAGTGTCATCGAAATGTTTTTACATGGATCCATTTGCCTTTGGGAACGATGGTCATGCTTCTGAACTTGTTCGGTAGCAGGCTGTCTTCGTGGAGCTCGCTCAAGAGCTGAGCCATCGGCTTAACTTAGACCTTTGTGCACGCAGCATGCCGTGCCCTAACTACGCGTCTCGCTAGTAAGATTTGTTATTTAGCACCAGCAATAACGCGAACGTGATTCTGAATCCGAAAGACTACATCCACGAGTTCGCAGTGAACACGCCCGCAGCCGTCCTCGAACCGTCAGGGCCCTACTCCAACGGCTCTAACTCGACCAGTACCACGCTGCACAAGATAGCACGGCCCGCCAACTATGCTGAGGAGCTGCGAGATTCCAGTAAGCACATCTTGTTGAGGACTACGGCCTAGCCTGCTTGTGATTCTTGACATGCCCATGTTGCTTTGTGTTTAGGCCTCACCGAGCGTCAGCGCTATTCGAACCAGTTCCAGAAGCCGCTGCTTGCCGAACGGCCAGCACCAAGTTCGATCCAAAGCGTCTATCAGGTAAAAATTCGCACCAACGTTATTATTGCCTTGCGTAAAGACGTTTGCAACAATGCATCATTTCGGTTTCTCGATCAAATATTGGCCTCGCGGTTGAACGATTGTTTGACTCCCCGTCAATCTTTTATGGTCGTTTAACGATCAAATGCTTTTTTTCTTTCTAAAGACCTTATGAGCTGAGCGAAGTTCTAATGACCCACCATATCGGGGACCCTATTAAAGTTCACGACCATCATTTTGAGTCCCATGACATTTCGAGCGCTGTGCGTTTTTGGGCCTTTCTGACCGAGAATGCGCGTTGGTCCCCATAATTGAGGCGATTGTTCGGAACGAAACTTTCGCCCCTAAAAACAGCGTTCCTGAGAAGCAAAAGATGGGCTAAGATTTTTCAACGCTGCCGTTAACCAGGCCCGAATAAACACAAAATGATGGATTAGGGGTTCTCAAGTGACTTCAAAGACCTGCGCCTTCCCGAGTGCTTTTTGTCTGGAATTAAGGCAGCCGACGCGGGAGAGGGCGAGCGGGGCAGCGGAGCTGCCGCTCCCTGGGGCGATTATGCCTTTGTTTTCGGGAGCTCGCGGGTTCATTTGTTGGGTGGAAGTACGCACTCGAAGCCACCAACCAAACAGCATTGTTGCAAATCTGACGGGCCGAAGAAAATCCCACGTGATGCGACTCGAAAATTCGAATCAACGATTCATGAGAAAAGTGACAGAGGCTTGCAGGAGACGCGCACGAGCAACTTCCAGCGTGATGCGGTCAACGACCTCATCAAGGACATGGAGTGGAAGATGCGCACCGGACAAGGCGCCGCTGGCGAAGGTAAACCAACACCACGGGCTATGCGTGGCTTTCACCGCTTCTTGGGTGGCAGCTACATATTTCCGTGAATGGCTCCGGAAGTGGTAGCTGACAACGATCTCGTAAAATATGGTCGTATTTGGCAAGAAGCACATTAATCGACTCCTGACCGCAAATCACCCATTGCCCACATGTTTTCTCGAAAGCGCCTCGGAAATGGATTGTTCCCGCGGGAATGCTTTTTGTGCCTTGTCATTCCGCCAAATTGCTCGTAAGCTGAACGGCAAGTGAAGATAAGGACACCGCGTGGCGCTTAAAGTGCTGCCAACAAAACACCTTCACCGCAGGCTGCAGCGCGCGCTTAGAACCAAGTAAATGCGAGTTCCGGGAATGAATTGGAGTAGGAGAAGGATGGATGTGCTTCCGATCGGTGACGCTTGCATTGACTTTACCGGATGCTTCCTTTCAAAACCTATAAGCGTTGTTAAGTTCTTTCAGTAGCAGAAGGCTGTCTTGCTGCAAATATTAGTGTGCCATATGTGGTGTGTCACTCTCTTTCCGTCTGTTTCGCTAACATACAACTCGCTAGCGATCTGAGTCATCGGTCGTTTCCAGAGACATGATTCGACTTCGCTACCTCAGCTCCCCTGCACTAAAACGGAGTTCCTCGAAGCAACTGCCATGGAGGTGCTACTTCCCGGCTCCGTGGACGAGTTGTTGTTGAAGTTCGCTCAGTGGAAGTTGTTTAGCACCTGCCAAAAGGTCCGTTCCCCGACAATTGATGGGTGGACGGGTGAGGGTTCGTGATCCCACACTTTTCGTGTGGTGGATAACAATTGCATGAGATTCCGTCCCCTCGTTTCTCCGAGTCCTCGACGGCTGAGCAAATGCGCTTGGAGGGCGGGCCGACGGATGCATCGAGAATGGCAAGTCTCTCACACTCTGCGTATGCCTCACGCCGCTCCAGCGTCTGCCCGCCACTGTCTTTCGCGTGCGTCTAGCCAGCCGGGAGCCTTTCATGCGTCGCGCTAGGCGCTTGTCCTCCGCCCGTCTTCGCAAACCGAAAGCATACGAACAAAACTAAGTGAACATAAGCCGGCAGAGAACAGCTCCCTCAGCGCCCGTTCCTCCGTGAGCCAGCGTTTGCTTTCGGCAGCCAAGTCTTGGACCGGAAACGAGCCCTTCCGGCGCGTCCGGTATTTCCTGTAATTAATCTCGTCGCCCTCCTCGCAACACTAGCCAACAAATAGCCGCTACGCGACCGTGATGGCCGATACCGAAGTCAAGAATAATGTCCAGATCACTGAGAAGGAAGGTACGTACGATGCTTCCGCTGACGGTAAGGCGAGTGCTGTCTCCTCGTTGTCAGTTTCCTGCGCCCCTAAGCTATGCGCCGGTATCGCAAGAAGCTCCTACACCTAGCTTGGATGGTCGTAGTCGGATAGCTTTGTACTTTCGGAGAGCGTTGAAGATATGCATGCCGCATAGGGCCAACCTTGAAATCCCGCGTATTCGTTGTGCGCCATAGGCATCGCAGGACAAATTACACAAGCACTTTTCAGTGATAGGTATCTTCGAATCCCTGGGCTCTCAGTGGCCATAACCTACTTAGCACCGTCTCGTTTGTTTTAGACTTACGTCCACCCGCATGCGCAACGCGGAACTGACTTTTTCATGAGTGCTACTGAGGGTGGCACTACTCATAAATTCTAAATCCGTAGCGTAGCGGGCGTTTAACGATGTAAGATTGCTTTGTCGTTAGCTGTCAGCAACTTCCGCCAATGCTTTCCGCGTATTTGTCCGTCACATCGCTTGCATTCAGCGAAGTCGAACAATTGACCACCGTGTACTCCCTAGCTGTATGCATACGTGACGGACGTGGAGGACGTTGAAGGGTGAAAAAGATTGCCCAGCGTGTATGAACCGCGTGATGATGGCAAAGAGCAAGGGAGGGACTCAGTCACAAAGCATCAGGTGGCTTAATTAAGTGCCGCGAGAAACCCACTCATAAATTTTGGCTTCGAGAGCAGTTCTCCTTCTTCGAAAATACTTGGTTCGTATTTTGGTGACGCACGTTTCTGTCGGTCTTTCGGTCCTAGTGGTACTTATAGGCTTTGTTTTGTCTGCCTTTTCTTTTCTTGCTGCAAGTGGCATCGCGAGTCCCGTCGGAATATGGGTAGCGGTGGGCGCTTCGGCTGCAGCGGCGGTTATCGCGGTCGGTTTCCCTCGAGGAATCCGTCGCGGGGCATTCTTCCGTCACTTCTTCTCGCCACCAGCAGCCCTTCAGAATGCCTGATTGCTTCTTCGTCACTGCCGGCGTTTTGCACGCGAACTCTTTCTGGAAGACGATACGCCGACCGGAAGAGCCCGAGAAGAGGACTCAGTACACAAATTTAGGCAGTTCTATTTTGGGCCCGGATATCAACACGCAAATAGCTGCAAATTAGGGTGCTTGTCCGAGCTGCGATTGTGAGTCATTTTGTCGTCGGATGATGGGCTTTTGCAGCGCTCGCTAGACATTAACTAACCACGCAGTAACAAATACAAGCTAGCGCATTTTCCTGATGGACGTTCTCATCTGATTTTTGGTGGTGTCTTGAACGCGCATCCCTAGGGACATGAGCCACGAAATTCTGCCGGCCAAACATCCGCATCCGGCGTTAACATCAAAGTACAGCGGATACGCGTGCACACAACAAACCTGCTAGTTCAATGATCTCGAATCTAGGGCTATGTTACCCAGCTAGACGTACCGCATCGTGGACCTACTAGCATATGCCTGGCAGCGGCGTGTGAACCGCAGCTAACGCGAGCAGTTTAGAGTTCTGCTCGAAATGTAGTACGCCTATCGGTAGCGCTCCCGGCGTAACGGCTCTCGGTCATGCGTACCACGTGACGTGCTTCACGTGCGACGTCTGTCAGAAGCAGCTAGCCGGATGCTCGTTCTACAATGTCGACGGAAAGAATCTCTGTCAAGTGGACTACATGGTAAGTGACATGTGCAGACGGGTCGCTAATGCAGCTTACCCAAACAATGGCCAAAACCCGAGTTCTTTGAAGCGATCCATTCGAACGTGCATACTTTGGACCACGCAAAGATGACACTTCCGCGTTCTCACTGGACTACAGTTGATTACTTCTGTCACGTTTAGAACACTCTCGAAAAATGTGAGAAGTGCGCCACGCCAATTACGAGCAAGATCCTGCGTGCCATCGGCAAGGCGTTCCATCCCGAATGCTTCGCATGTCCCGGATGCATGAAGTCCCTCGACGGGATCCCCTTCACGCTCGACAAGGAGAACAAGCCCTACTGCCTGGACTGCTTCCATGAGTAAGCGCGTCTTTGCCTGAAATGAGATTAAGTTGGCTCTAATGGACAAGTGCACGATGTGACGCAAATTCTCGGTGATGAAGGCCACCGTTCAAAAATCTGACTGAGAAGTAACCGTGTCACGGTCTGGTGCTTCTAGGAGGTTCTCGCCCCGTTGCGCCAAATGCCTCAAGGTGATCGCACCCGGCGGCAATGAGACGGAGGTGGCACGCGTGATCGCGATGGACAAGAGCTACCACGTGGACTGCTACTGCTGCGAAGACTGTGGCCTGAAGCTGAACTCGAAGATCGAGGGCCAGGGCTGCTATCCGCTCGAGTCCCACCTTTTCTGCAAGAACTGCAACCTCAAGCGATTAAAGAGCGTCCGCTAAGCGTCGTGTTCCGACTGCCCAAGATCCCATAACCAGCGCAATCAGAACTCAAAAATTGTATTCACCTTTCCCACTTTTCGGTGTATCCGTCACTGAGTGCGCCCAACTGTGAGAGTCCCAGACCCGTTTCCTTGCCAAACCTTGCCGCTGTATTTGTCCGTCTAGTAGCTCTACAAGCGCAGTTCTACATGTCATAATTACTTTTACACACTTTTATTATCAAGGAGAATGTTCGTTTGTCAAATAAACACAAAAAAACATGTTGAGATTGTCGATGAAGGAATGTTCTTTGGTAGGCAGTATGGGGCGGCATTGGGACTGTGCGCCGGAATGAAAGAGCTTAGAATGAAGATCCACCAGCCACGTTAATGCACATAGGAATACGCTGATTTAAGGAAAGAAGAGAATAATATCTCAGATGGGTTCAGACCAAAGTTGAGGCCCGACAGGTTACGTGTGGGTGAATTGCAAGACAGGTGCGTAGTGAAAATTTTACACGTTGTTTACGGGATGAGCAAACTCAACAGGCGCAATGCTCAGTGCATGAGAGACTTAGTACTGCCGGTAGTAGGAAGGCGGAGGCATCCGATGGTCTCCGTTCATCGTGTAGTATCCATTAGGGTCGTTGGGATAGGTAATGTACGCCGTAGACGGCGCGGTGATCGACAGTCGCGACGGTGGTGACTGGTAGCTGCTCTCCTGGATATGCGATGGGGTTTCCTTTGAAGCGACCTAAGCGACTCGTCCGTCGTTGGCTAACTGGGCTGAGACTACCTTTGCGAACCATTCCTGGTACGTCGTTTCGCCCATTCCCCGAGGACACTGCTCACTGGGCGATGCATTTGGCGTATCACCATCGTTCGGCTTGCCAACGCCGTTAGCGGCTGCCGCACCGTTTGGCCGACGCAGAGTGTTCACGCCGAGAGCGGTCGACTTCGTGATGTCCGAGTCCTTGCTGGTATTGAAAGTCGAGTTCATCCCTAGAACGCTGGTTCCACCACTAAGAAATTCGGGATTGTTTACCTGGATAAGTAGTGTACTGGTATGCCTGCTGCTGCGGTGAGAAGGACATCGAGGTGGGCTAAACAAGTACGCATTGCTGACTTTAAGTCCTTCTGGTGACTTACGTGAGTCTTTCGGCGTCGAGACCTCACAAGGCAGAAGCACGCTCCTCCAATGATAATCAACGCAACGATTGCTGCCGTAACAATGATGACGATGTTCTGCAGGTCGTGCAGCGCATGCCACTTGTCGTCGTCCATTTCTAAATTTCACGTACCGTTCAAGCTCCCAAGTCAATGTCGCACCTGGCTTGTGCGGTTCCACCTTCAAGTGATCCGGATCCACATGTAGCTCGTGAATGAGGCCCTGCGCAGCCACCTTCTTCAAGAAAGCGTCCAGTTGCTCAGCGGTCGGAGAACCTTCTCCATCGAATTCGATTTGAAGTAGGGATAGCACGCTGCCCTCCGCGAATTTCGCTACCTTGATGGATTTGAAGGTAGACCATTCAGCCGCGAGCATGGGTCCAAGCTAAAAGTAAACACTATATTGTGACTGATGTCCGGGAGCTTACTTCTTTCTGAATGAGGCTGACCATCTTCTGGTGAGCCTGTGAGCTGGCGTCCTCCAGCTCTGGGTTCCATTTCTGGTTGGCAATGCGAAGCACGACGTCGTAGAGGAAGTGCGTGCTTGGCGGAAGCGTCGGAACGTGAACGAAGTCAGTGACTCCTGGGTCAACTCCAGCAAATGCCACTTTCTCATCGGCTGGCTTCTTCTTCTCCGGAATCGCGACCTCTGGCTTCGGCGGTTTTGTCGGTTCGACCGTTGTTTCCTGTTCGGGCGTAGTCGGCAGTTGGATTGTCGTCTTCTTTCCACATTGGCCGAGGCAGACCTAAGATAGGCGTCGGATCAGGTTTTAGGCTGGGGACCAGCAAGTACGATAAGAACATACCCTGGCGCGACTGCTGATGGGCGTTTCCGTATGCTTGCGGATCTCACCAGTGCCACCTTCGAGTGGTCCACCGGAATGGATGAATAGGAAGTACTGGCAGGCGGTCAGATCGACGTCATCCTCTGAGTCGCCGGTCGCCAGGCTACGAGTGAAGTTTGCCTCAACGCGGCCGTTGAAGTAACGGCTTGAAACGTCGAAAATGTCTTGTGCCTTGTCAATACGAGGACGGCCATAGCCTGGAGAGAACTCGTCCATGACCATTACGGAGGAATCCTGCATCACAGAGACGATGACAGTGTCCGCGTTTTTCTAAACTATGCCCGGCTAACATTGGCTTCAAAAATTTGTGCGCACCATAGCACCGTTCGAAGAGAACCCGATGCCAGTCCATGAATCCACTGGCAATGCGGCTTCGATTCGGAACTGCACATTGGGTCCCTGACGCTTCCATTCCGCCACGTATACGCACGTCGGTCCGTCGCATGCCGCTGGATACTGGAAGGTGCCGACGCAGTGCATGAACTCCTCCGGGTATTTCTCGATCAGCTTCGTCTCGCCGGTACCACTGCGTTCCTTGAACTCGCTCTTGGTCGTCGTGGTTGTGGTCGCAGGCGTGGTAGTAGTGATCGATTGTGGTCCTAAATAGCTGTGTGCTTCAAGAGTAGCCCTATGCGCCAGCAAAATCTAGCACTACTTACGTATCAAGTTCAAATCGGCGGTATCGAAGAACTGCACCTCCGCTAAGTTTGGCGTGCCCTGACCCGCTGCTAAGTACACTGGACTATTTGCGTCCGCGATCGATAAATCCGAATCGTCGCTAGCTGAAAGTAAAACTTACACAGCGTTAATATATCAGCTTGCATACCCCTTAGCTTCCTCCGAATCACAACCACGGCACTTCCGTCTGTTGCATTGATTCCGGCTGCCACCTGCTCGAAGGACTGCTTGCCGCCGTATGCTTCGTCAGGAAGCAGCGCGAACTTTGACATCGCAAAGCCGTCCAGAACTCGGAAGCGCTTGTTTTCCTTGTCCATTTGAACGGACACGACATCCGAGCATGCGAATGGGTCTTCTAAAGTTGCTAATTAAGGCCATCTTGCAAACATTATGAAGCCTTCGAACATGCCCTTACTTGAAATGTCGTACTGGTCAGAGTCCTTCTTTGGCACAAATTTGGCTAAACAAAAATACAAATATTGGATGGCATGCAAAGATACGAACCTGAAGCGCCCGGTAAAAACGCAGCTGGGTCCATGTTGAACGGCTCTCCAAACGGGTCACCGACGGCTTCTCTGCGAGCGCGTACTCGGGCTGGCGCATCCTTCGCAGCCCCGATGCTCACTCCGTTCTCGTCGCATATGCAGATCTTCGCTTTCGACACCTCAGGGCGACGCTCGTGGAATCCGATTGGCGTCTTAGCATTGAGGAAGTCCTGCCCGTTGCCAGCTAGCACGCGGCCACCTCCAACTGGATAGAGGAAGTAGTAGCACTGGTCGAGCGGATGGTCGGTGGTCTTGTCCTTCGTGACGAGCTTCCTTCGGAACGAGATAGTCTAAGATGGCACAATCACAATATGACGAGACAGTACTCCGTTGGTAGCACATTACACACCTGCATATCGTCCTCCATCTTGCCGCTTATGTTGTAGATATCCTGACGATCTGCTGGGTCGACCGCAGGCAACTGCTGTCCAAAAGCGAACCGATCCGTGACGAACGCCTTAGCGTTGTAGACCCATCCCGTGTAAACGTCGCTCTGCGTCATCGCACCGTCGCGAGAGAATCCAATTCCAGTCCATCGGCCGATTCCCTTAGAGGAGATTTCGAAGCCGACGTCCTTGTTCTTCGCGTTGTACATCCACTTGGCAATGTACTCGCAGTCGGACCCCTTGCACTTCTCGGGGTATCGGTACTCGTTGACGCAGGTTGGGGCAGCTAAACACAATCATGAACTCCAAGAAGAATGCATAAGCGGTGCGTGAGAACGAGACTATTTCCGAAACGTGTAAAACTTACGCTTCTCACTTTTCTGCTTCTGTTGCTGCGGGCAGGCCTTGAGGCAAACATCAGCTTGAGTCGTAAATGGAACTTCGACGTGTTTACCGATGTTGCCATCCTTAAGTAAGTCTCGTGATGCTTGCAAAACGCAGCAGGAGGTCATACCTCCTCAAGCGGACCTCCCGCCGCTGGGAAGAGGAACTTATAGCAGTTGTTGTCGGTGAACTCCACGTCGTCGTTGCGATCGCCCGTCGATCTCTTTCGCGCAAACGTCGCCTTGAGCACTCCGTTTTCGTACGTGCCAATTGGTCCGCGGGTGGTGACGTCCATGCGGTCGTCTTCAATGGGTGTCTCTGAAACGACACAGCGTTCATAGTGCGCCAATGATCCGGCTTGACTAACCATAACCACGGCTGTGCATGTCGTTGATGCTGATGGTCGAGTTTTTGTCAAGTCGCAGGAGGATCAGGTCAGCATCTGCCATCGTGCCGCTGGAAGAGAATCCGACGCCAGTCCAGGAGCCAGGCGAAATCTTCGTCTCAAGCGAAAATTCCACTTCGTCCGCATCCGAGTCGAAGATCCATGTGATTCGATAGGTACACGCTTTGCCTTCGCACTTCTGCGGCCAGCTCCACGATCCGAAACAGTCCTCGCCAGCATCCGGAACAGCGGTTACTAAACCCAATCAAACTAGTAAAAGCGATGCAGGCCGAAAACACCTTCTGTGACAGACGTACTATCAGGTTTCACAACACCAACTTCAGCTTTTTTCTCTTCCTTGCCCTTCTTCGACGATGAGGCCGTGGCCAGTCCGCTCACTAAAATTAAAAGGCTATTTAGCTACCGTTGGATGAACGAAGAATACCTTCGAGTGGACAGTCGCCCCAGTACACGCATATGCCATTGTTGCGAGCATAGCCCTGCGTGCAGGCGCACATTGGCGTGCCGCACTCGTTGCATTCGTCGCGCGTAAAAATAGTGATGCAGTCCGCTTCGCACACCCGTCCGCATTCGTTCACTGTTTCGTTGACAGCGCAGTTTCCACGCTCCGCGACGACGGGTGGCGGCGATGGCCTGGTCGCTGCCGATGGCGCGGCAACTGGTTCTTCGGTTGTGGTTGGGACTGGGCCAAGTTCCAAGTCGCCTTCTGTGACCAAGAGTCGCGATTCCAGGCCTATGAAGCCAACTTTAAGTTACGTGGCATTTTCATTGCTTACTTGGGCAATTCGTCCAGTGAATGCAATGTCCGTTATAGCGGACGTAGTTGTCGGCACAGGTGCATGCCGGTTTCTGACAAGAAGCCTTGCAAGGTGAAGGGTCGTACATGGTTTCGCACGACGGCTCACAGGCAACTCCGCATTTTGCCCAAGTCTCGTTGCGCGGGCACTCTTCGGCCTTGAGCTCCTTCTGGCAGAATCCGAACGGAACACATGACTGCTGCTCGTTGTCGACTCGGACAAAACCGTCTAAAGGAAATGGAACCTGAGCGTCTACCATCAAACTAGCTGCGAAAAAACATTCTAGCAACTGCATGCTTACCTTTGCATACGCATCGCGGAACACCACACGTTTGTGGGCAGACAGGAATGGATTCCGGGAACGTTATCCAGTCGCAGGAGTGTTCGCATTCGCGGGAGAACTCTGGGCAATTTTCGAATTCCTCGTTTTCTCCGCAGCCGTCTAAAGCTCAAGTGGGTTGGCTTTTCGAAAAATTTCCTCAAATCTCTTACCATTATCAAGCGAAACTGTAGTGGTAATGTCGCCAATGGTCGTAGCGTTGCTCACAGCACGCGAGATTTGTGTCATCTTCGGAACAGCGGTAGTTGACATAAATGTGGTTGTTGTCCTCCTTCGCGTCACGGTTGTTCTCGGTGTTGCGGTGGTGGTGGTGGTGGTGGTTAGCTTGGGGGTCGTCGTCAACGGAGTCGTAGTAAGCTTCTTGATCTGTACCGTTCCACGGGTAGCAAGTGTTTCGTCCGGAAAGCCATCCAGCGAGTTCTCCTGGTTCGCAGGTACGGCCGGCACGCCGAGTGCCTTGTTGCCGGTGTGCATAGACGAGCCGAGTGCGAGACACTTCGCGTGGCTTGCACCGTCAGCGGAACGAATACCGAACGCCAGCCAGGAGTCGGTAGGAAAACGAAGCACTAACTCCATCTCCTGGTCCGCGTCGTCCACTCGCCAGTGAACCCTTCTGTCACCCGCGAACGAGTACGACTTGTATGCGTTCCAGTCGATATCTGTGACGGCAGACTTGCTCTCTAAAAGGGTGGATGAGCTGATTGACGCTGACCGTTAGGAATCTTACCCTTTAGGCAGTTCCTGCCAAAGTAGCCCTGCTGGCAGAAGCATCCACCGTTCATACACTGTCCTCCCTTGCCGCACTCTTCGTCCTTTGAGCACTCAACTAAAGTCGTGGTTGCATAAGGCAGGGGAACCAAGTGTGAGCGTCTCTTTGTACTGAATGCGTACCATCGGCGTTGGTGGTGTTTTTCTCGGCCACGAGAGCTTCTGCTATCGAATCTGCTGTTGAGGGGACCTTGATGATTTCGACGTCCGCGCAGCTGACTATTTGCATCTCCTTGTCCTCCATGGCCTGCGTGAGCCGAATGATGCAGTCTTTGCACTCGAAGGCGGGTATTTGGAATGTCTTCCGTGATTTCCTACAAAGTTGTACTTGACATCGTGAAGGTATAACAAACGGAGCATACCCATTTGCGACCTTCGTGGCTGCTGCCTCGACGGGCTCAAGCTTCGCGAGGATTTCATGGTCAGCGCTGAGCACTTCGAGCCTCGAGCTGCCTTTTAGTTCTGAGGGGTTATGCCAGAGAACTTCAATGGAACTGTCCGAAGGAACAGACGTCTTCGGATCTAGAAATATTCATTTCAGTGAGTACTTCGCTTTTTGCCTGAAACCAATGGTTGCCATCCAGTAACTTCAGTAACCAAACCACTTATTGCTTAAATAAAATTATTCAAACATAGGCACAACGCCAGATAAGAAGGGCGCCCCTCAGTCGTCACCCCGACCTTCTGCCAGTAGTCTCTCATAGCATCTGACTGTGTTAATACGCGGCTGCCTGTGCGAAAACGAACATATGGGAAGCACATTCTGTGAGTTGCCCCATCACTACAACCTAAAGCGTTAGTGTCCTGCGCCGAAACTTTCGAATACGCATGCGCTGTCCCCAAAGTGACTGAGTGCTTCTGGGATTATTGACTACAGTGGAAGCAAAACGAAACATATCAAACGGTAAACAGAGGATAATTCGTTTTAAGGAAAATGCATGCAACATGCCATGCTTTGGACATGCATTGATGCGTAGCGAGTGTGTACTCGGTACGCATGGATCGTCAGCCGTACCGAGGGGTACCGCATCATGCGTGCCCCGGTATGGATGTCGACCTATGAGCAAGCAGAAATTACGATTACTGAAAGAGAAATCCGGTAATTGGCTTTCATGCAGTACTGGTAGACTTATGAAATGCATGCAGCCTGCCATAATGTGAGCATGCATGCATCCACTCATGCGTACAACGGAGGACAAATGCATACTGTAAAGCTGGCACACGTGTGCGTAAGCCCGCGCGTGCGTACCCAAACCTCGTTAGTATGTCTTCAGGAAAGGCTATTGGACTTCAGAACAACCATTCGAAGTTAACAGTCACGGCACGTGTCGTGTTGCAGCGTGCGCGTTAGCGCATGTGAGAGGCTAGTACTAATTGTGCGACTATCAACATGCGCTAGCTCCAACAAACTAGGTCTTCATTTGGTTCAGTGTACGTCAAGGACTTTAAGACGGGCATGGGCCCATGTAGACGGTTCAAGTCGGCCCCATACACGTTCACGCTTCGGACACTAATCTGCACAATCAGAAATGACATCATAAAGTCTCAAAAACAATATTTCTTTTTTTTCTCATGCTAAGCATTACTTTTTCGTACGAGACTAAAGTTGGCTAGAGCTGAGCTGTTCGAACAAGCGTCCGTTAACGCTACTAATCGACGTGCTTTGCTCGTGTTCCGTACATAGGGGTATGTAGCAAGTGTCACTGTTGTGTCCATGCATGCCGTACAAAAACCCGCCGTTACATATGCTTCAAGGACCTCCGTCCCAATTTTAACGGAGCTCCGTCATGTCGTTTTGCAGCATCAAATTTGACAGTTTTGCGCCGTTATGGGGTCAACAAGTCGTTTGACTTGCTTGTTGCGTAAGAAGTGCAGCAAGGATGCGCAAGAAGACGCCACGGAAGGAGTCAGCGCGGCGACCCTGACCCACTTTGTAGCGCAGCGGTGCCGCGCATGTTTGGATTTTCGCTTTCCGCTAAATACCCGGGAACGGGGACTAATACCGCCGCATACGGAATGAAGTGGATGGCGGACGCAACAGTTTGCTTTGGCTTATGGTACCAGGCGCTGACTTGCATAGGGAACGTGGAGGCAGAAGATGCACAACTCGTAGATGCGAACGTAAATAGGTATGGTAAATGCGAAAAACAAGAGCTCGTAGAATGTAGGAACTAGCCAAATTTCCAATCCGAGTTCCGAAGTTCGTTCCCAGTATGTCGTAGAAAGTAGAGTACAACGAAGGGACTTACCGCCTTCTCTCCTCGCAGTCGGACACTTGGATTCCGGTAATCTCGCAATACTCGGGTCCCTTTCCGACAACCTCGACTCCGGGTACAGCAGCCAGACGGTCTCGGCGCATAGCACTGAATTCAGCGTCAAGATGGCCAGAAGGCCGGGAAGGAAGCAGGCCCAACGCATCGGCCTGGAGGTAGTGACTCGCCTTCGTCGCTCTGTGGTCTAAAGCAGAGCGCTGAGATACGAAGAATACTCATTTACCAGATCAAACAACGTCTAATAAAGAAAGAACACACAGAGGACACGAGAGATACTCAAAAACTGCAGTGAAGGTTGCAAAGAGGAAGCGTGACCGACACTGGCAGTCAGGATCCCACAGTCACGACCGAGTTATAGCTGCGAAAGCGCACCAGGGAGTCTAGAATGGTCGACTGGCCTTCAGAGTCACATCTCGCCTAATATGCTTCAACAAACGATCGTCAGCGAAGCGGACAATCCCATTGCGCGATTCAGAACGCCACCAGCTGGGTGGGACTCCACGGCTGCCCCAGTCTCACAGTGCTTCCTCATCAAAGAACTTACCGTAAATCCTGTAATTAGGGCCCCCCTTTATTTACCGCCCCCCTCTAATTAGGGCCCCCTTTGGAGCAGAGCAAAAAAATTAGGGCCCTCCCTTTAATTAGGGCCCCGGGGCCCTAATTAGAAACACTAGAAATTTGCCCCTTTTAAGGGTAAGTTTTACTTGCCAGGAAAAA
>JNEY01000014.1:11563-29343 GCA_020875895.1 Aphelenchus avenae
GGGCCTTATAGGCCCGGCCCGGCCCGGCGGCGGGCCCAGGCCGGGCCCGGGCCTCAAAATTTTGCCCGCGGGCCGGGCCGGGCCTCGACTTGAAGGCCCGTTGCCCATGGTTGAATGTCGGTGGGAACCCTGTCGGAGGTAGTGCGCTGCTCGGTTTGGATAAAACCTACCCCTTGTTGGACGACTCCCCTCACCATGATGACTGGTCACTCTGTTTTCTAGACTCTCACTAAACCTCAATAAAATGTTCAGCTCTCACATCAAGCTAAAACAAAAACACAACCAGCCTTCTGGGTAGCAACTTACCTGCTCTCCCTTGGTCCCTGCGGTGACTGCCGTACCATATCATACAAACGTACGGGTGGGGGCGGTCACTCAGGTCCCTCGCGGTTGCGAACCTCTTGTCAGCAAAACGAACCAGCTTCAAGAGCAACAGGACCGGTAAATATTCCTCAGTTTAAAAAGTATTGGTTCAATGACAACATTTGCTGCAGGTTATGGCTTAGTGGACGCCAGCCTAACTGTGACTACGTATTCGCTATCCAAGTGAATTTCAGCGCAACCTATTGGCACAACAGGAGTGACGAGATACGAACTTTTGTTTGCTGGCGGTCGTTAGCGCTAACGACTGTCGATCTACCACCGCTTTGTTGCAGCTTCTCGACGAAGCTGCTAGTTATGGCCTAGGTAATTACTCGACCACTTAGTTGGCTAACGAGTCGAGAAAACGTTCTGAAATTGCAGGCTTGTCACTGTTCGAGTGCGCGAAAGGACCATCAAAACACTGCTCTCCGGTCTCTTTTCCCTACAGCCAATATACGCGCTTGGACATGCGTTGGGGAGCACCAAAAAGATACGTCAACCAACCTGGGGGGAGGTCAAGCTAATGTTGATAAAGGTCGACAAGCGGGAGAGGGAAATGGTGCATTGCTGACGTCAGCATTGACGTTTTTCGAAAGCTGAGCATTTGGCCCGCTGCTAACCCCCCTACAGGGGAGTTACACAGAAAATTTTTTTACTCGTACTGAATCCGACTTGCCCTTTTTCGTAGTTGACAAGGAGGTAGGTGGTCGGGCCATCGCTGACAACGGTGGATGAAGGGAAGGAATGGATGGATTGGGGATGGGGTCCAAAAGCGATATGTCGGCCAAACACATTTTTAGGACGCATCGTTTCTGTTCTGAGCTGGGACTTATGGCAGGGCTGCCTATCATTTGAGCCTAGCAAAATTTACATGACTCGAGCATTGGGGCATCGAAAAACTGGGTAAGGGTACGGTTACCACCTCCCTGTACAAAGTACAGGGGGTAACCGTACCTTATCCCCTTGAACCATGAGTACAGTTACCCTCCCCGTAGGCTTGTACAGGGGGGGGGTAACCGTAGTACTGCCAAAACTGTTATGGTTCAAGGTAAACTTTGGGCAAACACGGGACGCTCGAAAAACAAGTGGGCTTCCTCGTGTGGTCAACTTCGCTTATAAACTTTTCGCGCTCCGGCGCGTAAAATTGAGCATAAACGAGTTAAAATGTCTAGTCCCATAGTAACTGTATCTTGTGACTTGTCGCTAACACGATTGGTGGAAGTCGAGCAGGCCGAAGCAATTTTGCAACTTACTGTAAAAACATTTTTCCTCCTCAGCTAAAGGGACACTGGTGCCTATCTTCTCGACTCTAGAAATGCCCTAGCGTACCGGATTTAATCATTTCCGCTGCATAACTGTAATCAAATTATTTCATCTGACACCAACGGTTCAAGTCAAGCAAGTCGAAACAACTTTGCAACGTGCTTTGAAAATGATTTCTCACCTGCTAAAACGATGTTAGAGTCTATCTCATCGACCCTAATTATGCTCTAGCGTACCGGCTTAAATGTTCGCCGCCGAAGTGTTATTACATTTTGACCCGCTGGAAGTTCATATCTACCGAGAACTCCTCAGCTGTCGGATAATCCTATGACAAAATCTCGTCTGTACTTACGCGCTGACATAACAGCGGAAGATTTGCCGTATCGCTTCCAAAAAAACAAACTTGTGCTCCTGTCCTTAACTAATCGACTGTGCACTGCACAGTCGACCAGGGATGGGGATTTGGATTCTGTTGGATATTCCCCTTTTGTGTGCTTCTTGTTCGCTTCTCCTTCCAGGGTAAAACCTGTGAAGGATATTTCTCCTTATTCCATTTCCCTGCGTCACTCCGCCAAGCCTTCGTGTCGTTGTCCTGCTACCGCATCCAATCCTACGGACTTCGATCCGACGCTTATCAGTCGATAACTCCGCTTCCACGTCGCACACTCGGTCCCAAATATTCTCCAGCTGCTTCCACCTACGACTGCTACATATTCTTCGTTGGTTGCGTTAATAAACAACCGGCTTATTCGTAGCTGCTTCCCGCTAGGTAAGCATTGCTACAAACGCATACACAACGATTCGGATTCGGAAATTCGGTGGTTTTCGCTTCGGTTCGGATTCGGATTCGGTTTGCCTAAATTGGACCGAATTTCCGAATCTTTTCGCCCCGCCCGCAACATGCAAAATCTGGCCCGCCGCAGGCGAAACCAACGAAATTTTTTAGTGGAAAATATGAATATATTGAAAAATTCATTGGTCGGCGCCTAGCGGCGGGCTGTTTTATCTAGTGTGTATGTTCTGTGGGAGTAAGTGTGTTCGATTTTTACTCCTTGAATTTGGTCATAATTGAAACCTTCTGCTTCGGATTCGGATTCGGAAATTCGGTGGTTTTCGCTTCGGACTCGGTTTTGAATTTTGGGGTAGATTCGGATGTGGAATCCCCTATCCCTGCTGTGCACGCTGGGTAGGATCCGTAACTTGATTAGGGTTGGACTAGGACTTATACATTCGGCCTTCTGGGCAACCCTCGTTCGCTCCCGAGGTGTTCCTTCAACCAGCAGGCATGAAAGGGTGCTAGTGCAGCGCTGACGGCCGAGCTTAGGAACGTCCAAAACGAGCCCGGTAATTGCTAGTTCCTCCAGTACTAGCGGCCTCGTTGGCTTCAGGCTTATTACCTCCACGCAGGGAAAAGAAGGGTTAATTCGGGATCCTTCATTAGGACGGCTCCAGCGCCGGATTTATCCGACCCGAACTAGGCTTCCGGTTTCGCGGCAGCACTCGCAGAAGGTGCAATTGGAGAGACCGCTCAGCGCTACAGGTGCACGCGGTGTACTCTGATTAAGCACGCGGCGGACTTCTCTCTTCCGCCACGAGGGAGAAAGTGGACAAGTGTGCGGATATTAACCTCGGGAATTAAGTGCTAATCCGGATATAGCTAAGACCCGCTGGTGGAGAACTATTTATAGAGGGCAAGACCAAGAGGGGTTCTCCACGGAACACACAAGCCAGAACTTGAGGATTCGGGACGGAAGTTACCGCCGAGTCATATAACCTCCGAAAAGATTTCGACGTTGCTAAACCCCTCTAAGATGGTTTTGTTCTCACATCATAATTCACGTTTACCGTTTGGTGAAGTGCAAGTACTTCGGAGTATTTTGAGAGGATGCCGTCCTACAGGGTCGGCAACTGTACTGGTAGTACGGTCGTACCATAGCGTGCTGCGGGGAGTGCAGTGCGGGCGGGCCTGAACAGTACGGCTTACGGTACGGGTGGGGTCGGCCGATATAGAGTATGGTACGGCTCCAGTTCTCTCGATATTTAATACTAGTACGTCCCGTACTAGGAGCTTAAGGCGCGTACTTTCCGTATCGTATTGTACGATACGGAGTACGGTACGGGTGCCGGTTGCCCATCGTTATGCCAGACACTATCGGGCCCTTAGCCGGCACGGCACAAAAAGAGACAGCGAGAAAACAGGCAGACAGCTTGTGAGAGATCAGCTCACAGCGCCTTGGGTTGTGAAGGATGGGAGGGAGACATCGGAGTAACGCCGGTAACTATCGTCAGTCTCTAAGAGTTAGAGACGTACAGGAGTTTTGCACGCTTCACGTGACGCGATTATAGCGAAAAGTGTTAAATCTAAAGGAACCATAACTCTTAAATGCACGACAAACTTACAAACAAAAGGTTTGGTACAAAAGATACCACAAATTTTCCAGTTGTGCCCTTTCGCTGCTTTTGCGTATGCTGGCGAAACTAAGCCGGAAAGGGTTTCCCTGCTGTTGGTGTGTCTAAGCCTAAGACAAAGTGCTGAAGTGAAGTGCGATGTTTGTTGCTAACTCCTAGCCTATAAACAAAGAGGTAAAAAGAGGCCGTATGAGGCATACGCAGTTTCTGACGCTCCGTAAACCGTTGCAATGGAATCGAGATTAAGACAAAAATGACGTATCAGGCAAGGTAAGTGCCTTAATTGCCCTAGTTTATGTAGGCACACCGCCTACTTTGCTCAAACGTGCGCGCAAGAACATATTACCAGAACAACCTAGTGCATAAGCGACTGTAGTTATTAGTGACTTCTGGACTGTGCACCTCGCGGCCGGAAGTACACTTCTTCGCACGTCAAAAGTCCGCGACTTATGGCCGTGCTAGACTCCACTTCCGGTGGAAGAAGCCGGCGTCAACTCCGAACAAACAAGGGGATTTGCGCGGAAAAAATCCGGCATTTATGCGAACACTGGCAGTATCACGCCGATGAAAGTATTGTTTCCGCGAACGGATAAAAGTACAGGTCAGAGTGTCAGGTCCAGGAAGGCACTGCCGTTTCGCAAACTTTGAAAAGTTTCGCAATTCTGAATTCGGTTCTGAACGAAAAGAACCCAACACGTTTCCGCCTCTTGAATGGAGACGAGTTCTTCCTGCTTCATCGTAACTTGACGCCTTATGTGACTTGCCCAAAAGGTAGTCGCTCTTTCTGCGTTGCATAAAAGGCTTATGACCTGCAGCATAAGGTATTAATCCCGCGGCATAAATTTGGACAGCGGAAAAACGGCTAAGAGTGACGAAAAACCGAATTTTTCGTCAGCGCTTCGCAGAGAAATTGACCCCTTTTCGGCGAGAGAGGGGATTGGAGCTACCGTCTTACTGTCTTCCACGCTACTATTCTTTTGAGCGCCTAAGGCTCAGTCCGACCCCTAAGGCGAAACCCGTAGATACGAATGCTGTTTTTGTACCGACTCGTAATGATCGCGTGTGAATTCGCATGACAAACTTTGTAATACGTAATTGTCCACCCGCTTCTACCACTAAAAGGGATAATTTTACGCGCTGGTTCAAGAAACTTGACGGTGACATTTGCCTCGTAAACACGAAAGCCGTAATTTTCTAAACGTTGTAACGTTCTCAGACAGTGACAATCGGGTTCAGCGCGGGTCACGCTTTAGAGCTAATTGAGGTAGCCGTAGTCACGCCAGTGGCGTTGACGCCAAAAATGTTTCTTTGGGGTAACTCGTGACATCAGTGCACATAGTTAGGTAGCGGCCAAGGTCCAGATCAAACTACCCAAAGTGGTCAATTGTGGCTTAAATTAAACGATAGGAATTAGTATGTATGTTTCGTGTAAAAAATTGTGATATTTAATGCTAAATTGATATTAGTAACCAATAACATTTAATGCAAAATGTCGTAATATTTAACAGTCTTTAAGATAATCAACGAAGTACACTGAGCGAATGGAATGTATATCTCTAAAACGGCGCTGGGATGACGGTCATCTGCCGGCTCTTTGCCAGTCTTCAGCCGAACTCCCTCGGATATAAGGCACAGTATAATACAAAAAAATACATCTACTTCTAGAACAATGGCCGCCCGAACACCACATCGATCGTTTCGCATCAGAGCTCTCTAGCTGTTTGGCGTGAAGAGACACTGAATGGGCGAGAAGTAGCAGACTTTCCAATAGCGCCTGGTGGTCGTTGGCGCCGTTGTGCTCGTTGGAACGATTGGGCTTTCGTGTGTGGTAGTCGATGTCAGGCCGATACTCTGACCACTAAAGTCCAATATATATATGGACATCTTGTTAAGGCTTTAAATGGTGTCGGGTCGGAGCGGTTTCGGTTGCTATTCGGCGGGACCAACCCGGGCGAGCGTCGCCTCGGCCGCTATTTTGGCGGAACGGGGTGGGTCGGCCGTAGCACGATTAGCAAAAATTAGCGATTACGACAAAAATTAACCGAAGATAGCCGAAATATAGAAGGATGTGCTACATAAAGATCGGCAACCGTATTGATGGTACAGGCGTACCGTACCGTACTCCCCTACTATGGTACGGCGGTACGGTACGGGAGGGAGTCAGTACGGTGCGGCGTACGGTACGAGTGGAGGTCTAGCACGGCAGTGCGTTCCTCGATTTGCTGTTATTTTATAACGAGTGTGGGCGTACTGGAGCCGTACCGTACCGTATTACGGCTCGTACTGTACGGACTGGCCGTACTGCGGTACGGCGGTACATTTAAGGTCATTACGGTACGGAAACGGATGCCGATCCATAGTTCTACGTAATCCCATTTAAAGTCATCGGGCAAAAGTGCCGGCGCGGTCGGATTCCAGGAATTCACCGAACCGTCGATACCATTGGTATCTACCTGCGTGTTTAACGACGTACCTTTTGCTCTCGTCGCGAACTGCTGATCGGGTAGCCGTATCTTTGGTAGGCCCCGTGGGGTAGGCAGAGGCGACCAGCATCGCTGTCGAAAGCGTCATCGTCAGTGTCAACGGGGTCATCTTGCTAAAGCATCACGGGTGAAATGCCTGTATTCTTCTTGTGTCAGCAGCACTTTTACCGCGGTAAGCACGAAACTAAATGCTTCTGAGGCCTTCCTTGATAAAATGTTCGGACCCCCTCCCACTCTTAAAGGGGGACTTAGAAAGGCGCGGGGGTTTACCTAAAGGTCGGCAGGTGTACCGATCGTACGGCCGGTACTGTACAGGTGGGCTAGGTGTATGGTATGGGTTTGGGTATGGGTTAACGAGGTTTGAAATGAGGACATATATGGCGTCTTATCGTACTAGCTTTAAGCCTAAAGGAAGTGGGCTTCTCTGATACGTCATACGGTTCGGAGGATACCCTAGACGGTTCAGTACGAATCTGGCGTGGCATGGATATCCGCATGACAACTGCGTATGACACGTACGCCATGTTTGCCCATAGTTCCGTATGCAGCGGGCGGCGAAGGTGTGGAATAAGTTATGACGCTACTTTGTGGGGCGGTAAGTACGGCAAGACTGGCGTGCCGAAGTACGCACAAAGCGGATGTTTGCCCAAGGCTTAAGGCTCTTTCCATCGAGCTATGCTAATACCTGGACCCGGGAACAACGTAGACTCTTTGGAACACCACAACTCGGCCTTGGTTCCGAAGAACGGTCGATCTGACCGGGAGAACACATTAAAAATAGGTTCAGAGAAAAGTGGCCATTAGGGAATGACGACAACGATTCCGAACGAGGTAACTCGCTTAGTAAACGAATCATTTAATGCCTCGAATGTTTAACTAGTACATCGCCTAGGAGCTGTAAATGAAATAGTTGAATGCTGCTTGGCTTAGCTTTGGCTCATAGTCAGACCTCCGTTTTAATTATTTAGCAGAGCATCGGCCCCCATTTCGAAGCGCACGTCCAGCGGAGAAAAGGGAAGGGTGCTTCGTTCACTTGCATTTTACCTAGTCCCTGTTAAACGAAATGAACAACTTTTAACTTCGAAAGCGTTGACTTGAAGATTTAACTGAGGATTTACTTATGGCCACATTCGAAAACAGCTTAGCCGAACATATGTGCTAATCCTGTCTTCTGAAAGGCCACTACGCAAGAGAGTTTCGCTGAGATGATCGCAAGTAATGATGTCTTGGCCCTCGTGCATGTGCGACCTTCTGGTATGGAAAACCGGATGCGAGGGTTTAGCTTAATCTCTTTAAAGGTGAAGCGTGGTCTCCTTCGTTCTATGAACTTTTGAAGACACGTTGGCTCTGTAGAAAACAGCTTAAGCAACTTGAGTGCTTCTAAATGAGACGATTTCAAGAAGCCAAGTGGATGCTAAGGCGCGAACTGTGCAAACAACGTTATCTTATTCGCAGATGGAAATGCGACAAGCCAGCAGAGCAATGACGACATAAACAATGATGTTTTAGCCTCGTGGATGTGCCGATCTTTTGGTACCAAACCGGATGCGAGGGTTTTTCTTAATCTGCTTTTAGGTGGTGTATGGTCCGAATACTGCTCTACGAACTTTCAAAGGCCTGATGGATTTGTAGAAAACATCTTGGCGAACACTGAGTGCTTTTAGTGAGTCATTTTGCAAGGGGCAAATTGACGGCTTTGGCGAGAATATTCGACGAGTCTTGTCATATTTTCATCGTGGGATTACTGCAAGGCAACGATAACGCCTCTGAGCAGTAAGCCCTGTACGAACGTAGTGGGAGATCACTGGTATCTATGCCCCCTCCCGAGTTTTCCTAGGCCCGGGTTCAACAATGGCGCCGGGCTTGTCCATGAGCGTCGTAATGTGTGCTAGTGCTAAATTTCGCTATTGTCCCGGGTTCTCGGACGGTTATTTCCGCTTATGAAAAGTTTCTGGACAAACTGGGTAAGAATTCACGTTTTCCGCCAATAAGGATCAAATTCTTCATGAATTTTTTTCTGATACGCCAGTGCAGAATTTTGCTATTTAACCGATTTTCACGATTTATTGTTGCAAGGCTTCATTCGTAATAGGGAGCTTTGCCGAAGCAGGATGAGATTGTGAACGAATTTTTCCTGACAAATCACTATAAGCAGTGGGAAAAGTACAGAGGATGGCCAATCGCCGATGCCAGCGCTAGAGGGAAGGGGCTTGCCCATTAAAATGCGCTAAGTGGGAACGGCAGCTTTAGCTGCGGCCTTCGTCTTGTTCTCATCGGAAAACCGATCTAAGGCTGAGCTTACTGCCTTGGATTTCATAGAAACACGAAACTATTGAGCCCATCGAGCCGCGACGGTTTCACGAGCAGGAATGAGCCCTACGGTCGAGAATTCACTGCCATCGCCGTGGATACGATAGGCAGTGAACTCTGAGGCCTCCTCGGAAATCATCTGGCAAGCACGCGGGGGTCCAACCCTCAATTAATCTCTTACGTAGCGCGCGGAAGCCAGTGAGAAGTGCCGCAGAGAGCTGGCAGCGAGCCGGCAACCGAGCGGATTCGACCCTAGTGTTAGGCAGCCGCGAGCAAAAGGGCTACCTGGAATTTGTGCCTCTCGGACGTACTCATTCATTAGGATGGGGTAGGAGTCACAGACCATTATTTCGATGGTAAGGCTTCCAGCGCAGCTCCAACGCAGGCTGGTGTTATGTCCTTACCCAAGGGGATGCGAAACGGGACAGAGGAGTCCTCATGCAGACCCGTCATGATGGTCTCTCAGGTGATCATGTGATCGCAAGTTTCACATAAAAATTGTTCCGATCGTGCACCGCGAGAGCGAGTTTAACTCGCTCTCGCGGGTTAAATCAGTGCTAATAGCACTGATTTTCTCTTTGAATTTCTTTTTTTTGCACCAAAAGTTCCTTCATTGCAAGCCTCCCTAGGCGTCGAGACAGAAAATGCAAGTGTTGGTCTCAAATAACTAATTTAAAAGTATTAAGGAAGCCACGAATGTAAATTATGAAACAAACAGGAATTTTTTGAACAAGTGGATATTAACCATTCAGCACATTTCACTTGCCGGGAATTTAAGGCTCTCTGAAAGCTAGCGACGTCTCCTTAGCTGTTTAGGTCCTGAGAGCTTGTTGTAGAGTATCGGCGCCCATACCAAGGTACGGGCCTAACCCGTACCCGTACCCGCGTTATACAGCACGCCACGGGTGAGTCCACCACGGGTACGGGTGGGTACGGCACGGTGCCAAAAACAAGCCGTGCTTTGCCAAGCCGTGCCAACTCAGGCCGTGTACACTGTACACGGCTCGGCATTCTTGGGTCCACCACGGCACGGCTACATGGCACGGGAGGGGGGCACCACGGGTACGGGTACGGCACGGGTGGGTCTACCACGGGCACGGGTGCAGCACGGGGTACCAGCGCCGATCTCTAGCTTATGGTAAGCGACTTATGCCAGGCTTCTTGTCACCGCTTCCGCTACGAATCGTCACGAGTTGTTGTGCCCGATAGCCGCATAGTAATCTTACTATTCCTCAGAAGGCACGCGGGCAAGTACATGGGAAGAGGCATAGTGCAAAGCTTTGCGTCTAAGGCGCAAAGTGAATACAACGAAAGGTACGCGCGATTAATGGGGCAGACGCAAAGCACTTCAGAGAAGCACTTCGTGTTCTTTGCCATATGCTTAGACAGAATTTTGAGCGAGTCTATTGGGAACGTCCAGAAATTATGTTAGCATAACAAAGCCGATGTTTTGTTTTTGGTTCGCAGCGCCGTAATCAGTGTTAGACCGGAGGCTCTCATAGAGAGGTTCTCTGAAAAGCAAAGCATCTGGGGACAGGAGGAAGCATTTGGTCAACCTCGTGCTTCTCGATGCAAACAAACGTTCTTTTACTATATAAACCAAGGCGGTTCTCGACGGCCTCGTTCGTGACTCAACAGGTATACGATACCGCATGATTGTCCCATTAAAAGGTTTTGTATTAGTTCTCGAATGCATTGAGAATCGGCATATTTATGGTGCACAAATAGGCTCCGCCGACCGCTTTTTTTGTTAGTCACAGCCCGTGTTCGGGATCAGATTAGCCGCAAAAATTCTGTAGGTAATTGCCGGTAGAGATTAGCCGATGGTCGGTAAGTTGCAACACGCTGGTGAAGGTGACCATTATTTAAAATATTCCTCCAAATTGGCCTGTAGAACGCTGGCAAATGCCGCTCGTTACTTGCATCTTTCTTTGAGCTAATTTATAGGATCACCGATTAAGTAGGTGTTTTGACCTCCTTTCTCCTTATCGCAGAATGCCAAGGGCCGGGTTCGATAGCAAAGGTCAAAAAGCCAACAGCAAAAGCCCCCGAATTACTGTTGCCGAACCACTCCTGACTCCAAATGCATATGATGGCTTTTGATCTCCATCAGAATCGAAGAAGAGAAAGTTAATTTGGAGTCCTTCATTAGCGCTAATTCCAGAGGACAAAATGTTACCCGAGTTAGCATTCCGCTGTCTCGGAGCCCTCCGAAGTATTGTTCGGGACGGGCCGTGAGGAACGGTACCGTTCCCGTTTCCCGTGCCCGTTTTTCACAGGCACGGGGAACGGCACCGGGGGGGGGGGGGGTTCAACACGGGAACGGGGAGCGGCACGGGGGGGGGGGAACGGCTGCCGTTCTTGGACCCGTTTTTTACCTTAAAATTGCGCCCATTTGGGGGTGGATCCTAAGGGGGACCCTTTGGTGAAGAAAAATTCGCAAAATTATGCATATTTTGTCCAAATTTTTAACTTTTTTCGTCAAATTTCCCGTTATTTGTTCTTTTGTACTGCTGAAACCAGAATACCTTAAGCGCTAATGGCCAAAATGGCTGCTCTGATGAACTTTTTCCATGAAAATACGGCTTTTTGGGCGTATTTTTGGTTTGCAGAACGGGCACGGGTAACGGGCCGTTTTTTTGGCACAGGCACGGGGAGCGTCACGGGGGCGGTCATACCGAACACTACTCCGACAAGCTTGAAGTAAGCCAGTATACATACGCAAATATTCTGGTTAACGACTCGTGGTCTCCTTCTTTTCCTGAATGAAGGACAAAGCAAAAAAAAGTCGAAAGGCACACCTTTTCGCAGCTGAGCCTAAAGCGGTTTGTGGCAAGTTTGTACAAGGTAGAACGTCGGAATCTTTACCAAAATCGCTGGTTTGCTGCACGACATGACGCGTGTAAAATCGTAAAGGTGGATTGTGAAATACACGCATCATGCGAGCGTGTGACAAGTAGGACGAACCTTTGGAAAAAGCCTAGTAATTCTTAGTCAGTTGTGAAGCAATACAAGGCCCGGTCAACGAGTAGCTCTTGGACGGGTTAAAGACGAGAGAATTGCGAACGCCACGTTTAAGGATAAATTGAGGTAAAGTGGACTAAACTTCGTCATGTGGTGGGGCAGAGGCGCTAGAAGACATCTTCTATTTTGCGGTGGGCACGGACTCCAACCGCCGTTGGCTACGCTCTTTTTGGCCTGAGCTACTGCGTACCTACCTTAAGCTACAAGAAGGCATCACGTTGACCTAAGCTGAAACCTTAAAACATCTGATTTCCCGAGCGTTTTCGTGTACCTCGACCCAGAACTACAGGCTGGATCACGTGTCGGAAGGCGTAATTATTGCCGGTCACACGTCGGTTCACCGAGAACGTACCGTTTCTGGGGCTAAATCCGATAGTCGCTGACATTTCCGCCGTAAACACGGCATAATTGGCGCTACCGTCGTCACTCGGAAAGTTACACTTGGGTTCAGTGCTGATAGCCGTTTGAGAACGGAGTCGCGACGGCAGTTGCGTATAATGTCATTTGCCGGAAACGTGCCGAGCTGGCATAGTTAGGCAACAGCTCAACGAGACCGTTCACAACAGTATATAATGGTGACGGTGGACCTGCGTCGATGATTAAGGGACACGCGACTTAGTGGAGAAGGGGAATAAATATTATGAAGAAGGGAGAGGGGCAAAAACCAAATACTGGGCATTAGGGAAAATACAGTGTGCGCCTACGCTCATGCCCCCCCCCCATGTTGAGCAGGTGCCAACCTCGCTATAGAGACAGTGCTGGTTGCGCGGGAGTTTAACCAGCAATTTTGGCTATCTCCTCTGCTTAACTCTCGTCTAAAATTTCGGCGCGACACCAAGTGCTCCGTACGATTACGGAAGTTCTGGGGGACTTCAATGCAAGGAGCAAGCTAGCAATACGTGGCATATGAATTTTTTGGTGATTATCGAACCACGAGTGTCTGCGCGCGCTACGCGCGCACTAGGCGGCTAGGGAACTTCGGCAAAACTGACGGAAGTGAGGTCTTTCCTGCCAGCCAAGTATCCGCTCCGATGTGAGATTCTGATTCATCATGTCACCAAAGGACGATTCCACCCGGGCCGGAGCGGGCGCAGGTCGGGGTGGACCCAGCAGCGGAGTAGAACTCCGCCTTGCCCTCAAATTCCGCTTCAGCATGCTCTAAAATACTTTCCAGTCCACTTTGGACACCTACAGGCGACACAAGGGGAATGCTGGGAGTCGGGGTGGAACTCCCTGTTCCCAGATGCGGACGCAGGTCGCTCGAAAACAGTTCCCCGTGTATTTTGAGCCATGTTCGGCACGAATGCGGAATCCGCCACATAGGGCAAGGCGGACCTGTCCATTTTGGTCCGTTTTGAGTACCAGGGCGGAATCCGCCCCATGGGGCGGGCCAGACCCAGCGGCGGGGCGGAACCCCGCGTGGACCTCAGATTCGGACTCAGCATGGGTCGGAAACCGTTCCCTGTGCATTTTGAGCCGTTTTGGGTACCCAGGCGGAATCCGCCCCATGGGGCGGGGCGGACCCAGGGGCGGGGCGGAACCCCGCGCGGACCTCAGATTCGGACTCAGCATGGGTCGAGAACGGTTCCCTGTGAATTTTGGGCCATTGTGGGCACCAAGGCGGAACCCAACCCATAGAGAGGAACGGACCCAGGCGCCCCTTGGGCGGGGCGGACTCAGGGGGCAGGGCGGAACCCATCATCGACCTCAAAATCGGACTCAGCGTCGTCGAAAACGGTTCCCCGTGCATTTTGGGCCGTTTTGGGTACCCCGGCGAAATCCGCCCCATCGGGCGGGGTGGATCCAGGGGCGGCGCGGAACCACGCGCGGACCTGAGATTCGGACTCAGCGTCGTCGAAAACAGTTCCCTGTGCATTTTGGGCCGTTTTGGGTACCCAGGCGAAATCCGCGCCATGGGGCGGGGCGGACCCAGGGGCTGGGCGGAACCCCGCGCGGACCTCAGATTCGGACTTAGCGTCGTCGAAAACCCCCGAGGGCACAAAATTAGGCAGCAAAACAGTCTGGAAAGCTGAAACCTGAAGAGCGTGACAGATGGACGGACAAACGGAGCACGATTATTATGTAGGATGTGTTGACACCTAGCGCTCCTACGATTATGGGTAAAATCAGAAAGTTTTTTTACAAAATTTTTCCACATTAAAGAAGTTAGCGATGCTCATGTGAATTTGGACAAAATTTCGGTGCAGTTTTTGTCCCCAATTTTAGTGTCTGGGGGAAGGGTCAGGGAAAAATAATCGCTACAGCAAAAATCTGGGAAACCAAATAGGTTTACGTCGTTACTCTCAAGTGTTTCTTCGTGAGCGAAATCGAAGCGTCCTCCTCTGAGGGCTGCTACCAAGACATACCCAAACGATGACCAAGGCACATCTGCTATTGAAAGCTTCCGTGCATGGACGGTACAAAATGGGACGTACCTCCAGGCGCAAGGTTCACACGATCGCGAACACCCGGAGCGTCCGCTTAAATAGCTTGCTCCGGAAAGCTTCGGCTTAGAAGCTGCGAACCCAGAACATTAGCGAGATGTTTTCACAGGCGTAGTCAGATTTGCCTATCAGTCCGAGAACACACACGATCATTGCTAGCAGATTCCGAGCGCTTCGGCCTAGTCGTAGGTTTAGATCCGTCTTCGTGGAAAGTCTCACTTAGAGTACATTCCTTTGGAGATTAGAGGACATCAATGGTTTTTCCTTCCCGAGCGGATCCAAAGGTTGCCATTCAATCAATGTCTGAGCAAGTAGTGTGGGGGAACGGCAAGACCGTTAATAACAAGCACGAAGGTCACGTAGTCCAGTGCAGGACCACTAAGCCAAGTGCAACAGCACTTAGTATTGCGCCCTTCTAGAAAATTGCCTGCTTGACATTCTTAAGGCGACTATAGATGGGGATGATGAGCTGATGACTCAAGTTTCGCGCATGTCGAGAGACGTCGCAAAAACGGTTCATGGACTTTTGTGCCGACGAATTGTGCGCCGACGACATTGTGCCGACACATTTTTGTGCTGATAACATTCTGAGCCAATAAACTTTACGCCGATGGCATTTTGTGCCAGTGAATTTTGTGCCGATACCGCTAACCCAGAATACTATTGGCACAAATGGCATAGGCACAAAAAGGCCCCACCGTACCAATGTTCTCGGCACAAATGGTAGTGTCGCTAAAAACGGCACAAACGGAGCCGGCACTAATATTGACATATTTTACCAGGGTCAAGCTGCCGTAATTAGCTTTTTTGGTTAGGTGATATCACGGGGAGGGGGACTGGTTACGGCCCCATCACTGGGAGGGAGGGGGGTCCAGAAAAGTGCCCGTGATCATCACGGAATTTCTGGACGCTCACAAAGACCAAACACTCGCAAAAACGGTACAGTGCAGGGTAATGAGGGTATCGGAGTCGGCGTCGAGTATGGTCGCTTTTGGAATCTGAACGGAGAATTGCAACCTGTTAGCGAAGAACGTTCTGCTGAATCCTCCTTTGGGTAAAAAACATTTCGGCCTAGTTCGTGCTTGCATAGTTAAGCTCGTAATGGATACGGTAACCGGAACCGGCGGCTAGTGCCAAGGATGCAAGCAAGGAGAACGAAGCACGTTTCCAGCTAGGAAGCCGCTCTTTAAAACTACTTTAACATGACTACTTTCATTGTGACGGTAAGTAATGATACAAGCTAGCACGCGAAATCCATTGATGACGCTGTTATCTTTTAGAATCGAATTCCCGAAATTTCTGAACCCGAATCCTAGGTTCGGACAGACCAGTGTTATTGGCTAGTATGGCTGTAAATTCCCCCAGTCACCGAAAATAATTCATTTCAACGGGAACGTGACTAGTCCGTACAAATCCTCCAATTCCTAAGCCGCCAAGATTTAGCCCGCGTGCAAAATAGAGATGCCGCTGTTCAGTAGTACTTATTTATGTCACAATCATCTCTGCCTTTGATCAAAGCCAACTTTGGAGCATTCTCCGCATTACGCTGGACTTCATGTTTATGATGGGTATGCCTCCAACGTCTAGGCGATGCGCTGAAATGGCCGAGGCTAAACGCCCATTCATTGGAAGCTTAATCAGTAACTGAACGTGCCGGAAATGAGCGACGCGAATACCTATTTGCTTAAAAATTCTTGCAACCAAGGAGACAAATCAACTTCACTCAAAATGCTGACGTCAGTGAAGAAAAGTGAAGTGAAATGAAATGAAGTAAAGTAAAGTGAAAATGAACTCTTACGTCATTTCACTCCACTTCACTCAATCAAAAATCCTCTTATGGGGAAACAGGGATTGGCACAAATCATAGCTCTGTGTCAGTGCAAGTCCATAGGCAGCCATGAAAAACCTTCTGATGTCCACGCTCCAATTCGAGTGTCAAACAACTGAACATAAGAAGAAAACCAACGCATCAGGCGTTTAGAGTACCTGAGCGCTGGCGATCTTGTGAGGGTGTGGGGGGGGGGGGATTGTGGGAAGATGACATGCCACTTCGTAAACAGCTTATCCGAAAATGCCACCTAATCCGGACGTCGAAATGCCAACACGTGCGCCGCGTTTAGACGGTTTCCCAAGTAGAGTGATGTTCGTCCAGTTTAGGAGTGCTACATTCGTTAGAATCCACGCATTTACAGAAATATCATCGGGTTTATTTTGGTCGGAACGTGGTCTACAAGGAATGGTGCCGTCAGCGCTGAGGTCATGCCCCGTGTTGAGCCGCTGCCATTTACTGAACTGAAATGAACCAACCCAAGCCAAGTTCAAGCACCGTTCAACTTTGTTTTTTTAATGACTAGCAGTGCCCGAGGTAATGGTAATGGTAATGGCGGTAATGGTAATGCTTCCAAATCGGCTCAGTGGGTAATGGTAATGGTTGGTAGTGGTAATGCTTCCAAAATGGCTCAGTGGGTAATGTAATGGTAATGGTAATGGTTCTTGTTAAATTTACCATTACCTGTTAAGCACTATATAAAACGCCCGCGGCAGCGACGCCAACGTAAATTTTCGCAATGTTTGTCAATTTTTTGCTTAAAATTCCGTCGGTGTCGCCTGCGGCGGGCCTCTCAACCTCTTCCTATTCTCGTGTCATTTTACTTACTGCGTGTGCCCGTCTCGTACGGGTCATAGAAACAACCCTGCACAACGGGCCTTCAAATCGAGGCCCGGCCCGTCCCGCGGGCCTAACAATTAGGCCCGGGCCCGGCCCGAGGCCCGGTGGCCAGCCCGGGCCTATAAGGCCTCGACTAGTTTCACCTAAACGCAGGCACCGTCAGAGCGACGTTTTGACTAATTTACCAAAAATGTATTGAAAATTCGACCAAATGTGGCAATTTTTGAACCCTGAACCGGGCCTAAACGGGCCGGGCCGGGCCTACCTCAGGCCCGGCCCGGGGCCCGTCTGGTTCTGCCGAAATGGAGGCCCGGGCCCGGCCCGGCCCGGCGGGCCTAGGGCTCGTTTGTGCAGGGTTCCATAGAAATCGCTTTTTGTTGTGTCTTTTCCTGCATGTAACATTGCGCTTGCCGGACCCGCGGGGCGAGATCATACTAATGGTTTGGGTGGGTCGAGTGGTCAGATACCAACAGCACTTTAGGCGAAAGGTAGACGAATAGAGTGAAAACCGCTCTGGCTGCGCCTAGCGGCGGGCCGTTTCCAACATAAAATGTCTTTTTAAAAAGGTCACATGCGGTATGCATGCAATGCTGCCTTCGTATAATCGTCGGCAAGGCGCGTGTACGATGTGAATACATAACCAACGACTATGCTTTTCCAGGAGCATTAAAACATACCCATGCGCGACCTTCAGGCTGCGAAAATCAGCCTGAAATTTCTGGCAGGTAATGGTAATGGTAATGGTGGTAATGGTAATGCTTCCAAATCGGCTCAGTGGGTAATGGTAATGGTTGGTAATGGTAATGCTTCCAAATT
>JNEY01000014.1:92462-106635 GCA_020875895.1 Aphelenchus avenae
CCCCCCTACCATATTTCCCCCCCCCTTGGTACACCCCCTTACCATATTTTTCGCCCCCCCCCCATTTGGTACCCCCCTGAACATAAGGGTCCCCCCTTTGCTACGATTCGTACCCTCAGAAATTTAGGGGGGCATAGCCCCCCTGCCCCCCCCCACCGTCGGTACGCCACTGCCTAAAGATGTCAATTCTTTCACTCTAATTATTCAGACACGAAGTCGCGTCAATCTAGGACTAGTTGCAGCGACAAACAGGAAACAAACAAACGTTTGCTGCAAAAAGTATTGAATGCTTGCAGCGGGTATCGAATTGGACTGATAAACAGCCGTGGTGTAACGTGGAAGCAGTTAATTGCTGCCGCCCCGAGCGGCTCGCGGCGATGTGATAAATTTATGGGTACGCGTACACGTCCGACGTGGTGTCGCTCTTGGCGGGATAAACAAAGCGGCGGATGCGACTGGCGGCCCCAAGCAAAGCGTTGCTAACATTCTAACATCGTAGCTGAGCCAGTGTACCAATCGAAAACAAAGTCTGCATCCACAGTAACTAAACTGCAGCAAGTACAGTCAAAAAAGGATTAATAAGCAAAATTTAAGCCGAATTTTATGAACCAAAATTTTACGGCTGATCGAAGGCATGTTTTGCGCAAACCATTTAAGCGCTCTCGAAGTCCTCAAAAAGTGCCCGCCGTGAGAGTGATAGTCGCCTGGCACAGACTGGCTTTTGGCTATGGCACAAAAGAGCTCTTCATGAAATAAAGCGGGTGCCCTGAGGCGATCATAGTTTTAAGGAGCAAAATTTTACGGTGATGGCCGAATGTATGTTTCATTCAAACAGCGACGTATCCTTTGAAGAAGTAGTGAAGATCTTCGTGATTTGTTCACGAAACGACGAGCGACGTCAACGATGAGCAATCACTAGCCCTCTGCGAGCACGCAAAGAGTTTGAGCAGAGAGTTTTCGGCTAGGGATGTCTGTTCCTCAGCAATAGCGTTTTTCGTAGGTAGTCCAGAAGACACATCTCGTCAGACCGATTAGTACACTTCCAGTCATCGTAATTTCATTTAAATGTGCAACACGCAGGAAGCCAGCGGGTGATACGCATGAAAAAAGAGGTTTCCAACCAACGTTGGAAACCTCTAAGACGCTCGGGAAACACGCGGGGACCCCAAAGTGGCCTTGTTCCGACCAGCCACATGAGGCCCTTGTTTTATCCACTCTGCTGAATGCTCAAGTGTCCTTCTCCTGAAAATGCTCGATTGTACCTGTTCTTTTTTGCGGGCTTCTGTATTGCTGATACAATACGAGAAAATTGTTTGAGGGCACAGATTTCTGGCATGGGCCAAGGTGGTTGAACGCCGAAATCGCCCCCAGTCCTTGGTCTTACCACAATTTTTCGCGGCGGGCTTCGGCCGCTGTGAAGCGTGCCTCCCCATGTGCTACTTTTGCGGGCCCAACCGAGTCGAGGAGGAGGGACCGGTCCCTCCTGCCCAATGGGTCGGTACGCTACTGCCCTGTGTCAGAATTCACCTGTTATGAGACGTTCCTGTGCGTAACGTGCGTCAGAGGAGCGAGAGACTGACACTCTCCAGGGTTCGTTTCCTTCGCGACCGCTCGGTTTCACAAAGACAAAAGCAGTTCGCTGCGGCTGTGCGATGCGAATGCGTGTAGCGCCGCCCACTATTCGACTTCCTCACATAAAAACGCGTTCAGTCCTAATCTACCGATGTTCTTTTTGATCAAACCGTGTTGCGGGACACATTGCTTGTGATTTTACTCTTTTGCCGATGTGTGTCCTGAGTAGAGCATGTAAGAGTAGTTTTTGTGTCACTGCTCGGAAGATGCTTGTCCACAAAGTGTACCGGTTTTGCTAGCTGATCATTTGCCGTAAGCCCTGCAGTTGGTTTGGCCTGGCAGTTACGAAGAGAAGGCCAAACACTTTTTTCCGAAGAGAAGTTCCTTATTTCCTCATATTTTCCAGACAACCGTGTGCAACCGGACAATAGACCTGCAGGCCGGGCCCAAGCCTTGATTTTTCTGGCTTAGCCTTGTCATAGAACGGGCTTAGGATAGGCTTGAAGCCAAGCTTTTAACTGATTTTCGCCAAATAGGCAGATAAACCCCTCAGACGGAGTGAAAACACACAAAGAAAAACATGGCTAACCCGCTGTAAAGGAGCTTGTCGTTATCGGAATCGGAACCGGTCAAAAATGATGGATTTTGCCGATTCCCTTCGAGGCTTTAGTTCGCGAATTCATTGGCACCAGCCAGTGCCGGCCGTCTAGATTTTTCGTTTAGAAGCTTCTCTCCAAGATGGCTCCAAGGATTAAGAACAGCAACCCTTCCTCAATGCGCAAGGCCAATGCCCGCACCGCTTCATCGGCGTCTGTCTCCAAAAAGGCGGCTAACAGGCGAAGAAGTCGTGCATTGCCTATTTGTGCCCACTGCACGAAAGGAGAACTCGAAAAGGTACGATTGTCGCATGAACCGTTGACCGAATTGAATAATGGTTTCCTAGTGCACTTCTCGCTGCCGAAAGCGAATCAAAAATCGAATCCACCAGAATGCATGTCGGACGCGCAAGCGCGAGGGACGCGTCACCGCACAAAAGCAGCCTTTCGTCGACCAAGTATGTCGTGCACTTAGCCGGTTTTTGCTGCCAGGGAGGGCCGTCTAGAAGATATATGTACTATACATCGTTTCCCCCTCCCCATTCCACGAGTAGTCCTCCTCCAAAAGATGGTTCGAGTTAATGGGTTAAGCGCGGGATTTAACCGTTAGAAAGCGCCTTTCTAGCTAGGCCTCAATGTCACTTGACAACGGAGACGGGCAAAATACAACAATAATTTGCTCTGGCGGAGCCTAGAGGTGAGCAATCTTCCTTTCCGTATACCTTTCTAGACCGCGTCCCCTTTGTGTTCTTATGTTCTTATGTACGTACTGACCTAGCCCCCCCCCCCCCCAACGTGTGCTATACATATAGGTAGTTTTTGGACGCTCTTACAGCAACAACTAATGCATGCAGCTGCTAGTCTTTAGATCAAAGAACAAGAACGGATGATTCGGCGTCTCGAGAGTCAGGTGAGTGAAACAGCGGATGGGTAAATCATGCCACTGACTTTATAGGCCAGGTCGTAAGGGACCTTTGGACTGGGACTTGCTACCGAATGGTTCAGGGAATATCAGTAAAATCAGGGGATATGGTATAGGAGTGGGCAACGTCCGGAGTATGACTAGAATAGTGAAAATTTGCGCGTCTATATGATGTGCACATAGTTTTGGACGCTCCCTTTCGTAGACCACTCCTCCCTCCTGGACCTGAACATGCTCTAGCTGGACCTTTGTAGCCCTATGTTACGTCTCGGTACATTACACGATTTAGCTTGAGGCAAAAGCGAAAGAGAACGCTAGCCTCCAATGTGAAGTAGACCTGAAAGCCCACCAGATTGCCGACCTTCGGAACGAAGTGGAACGACTTCGCGCAGATCGGTGCACGCCATATTACCCGCAGGCAGTCTGGGAACAGAACATCTCGGTAGTCGAAGGTTACTGCGTCCTGATTGCACTTTAGCATCGTATAGCTTAGACGCACCAGTCGGCGCTGCAGTCGGACAATACCACGAAGAGCTCTGGGCGGCCCCAGCAGCGGAGAATTCGTCGGAACCTTCGATGACGGAACTGGGAAACGTACGTAATTTAAAAGCTCACTTTTAGTACGATATGTTTGTTTATTTCCCCCGGGGCGCAAAGAAAATACATAACGGTTACAGGTAGGAGGGGGGGGGGTCCAAAATCGACTGTTTGGCGTTACATCAACACCTTAATGAGTACATATTTTGAACGGTGCGGTGTAGCAGACTTGGCGGGCCGTGCCGAGCCGTGCTCCGTTCCGCGCCGTTCTCCGTTTTTCGCGGTACGGAACACGGCACGGCGGAGGGTCAGCACGGAGCCGTGTTCCGTTCCGGGCTAACACGGAACGGAGAACGGCCCGGAAGGAGCTGAAAAGGACGCCCTTTTTCGTGCCGTACTGGACGGCAAAATTGCCTCATTTTAACCAAAATTCAGGCAAATTTTCGCACAGGCCAAAATCCCACAAATTTTCGTCAAGAATGACTGGTGACCTCTTGTATTCTACAAACTTTACAATATATATTGTCCATGACATTGTTATATGTTTTCTAATTGTACCTTTTCTTTATGAAGAACCAGAAATTAGGAGATTTGTACGACCCGTGAAGCGGCGCCGTGCCGGGCCCGGAATGGCAAATTTCTGTTCCGTGCTGGAGCACGGCCCGGCTAGGCACGGAGGGGTCAGCACGGAACGGAAGTTGGCACGCGAGGGGGGTGTGTCCGCCAAGTCTACGGTGTAGAAAGCACAATGTCTGCCAAGTGAATGCGAGTCCACGGACGGCCAAGACATGCCGCTACCATGATAGGGAATTTTCAGCCAACCACGATTTTCTGTTTAGTGCCTACCCGATCTCATGTCGGTGCTTAACGTCGACGACTACAGCGGGTCAAGCTTGAATCCGTCTGCGACAAGGAGCTCATCACAAGGACTCTTTACACTCGCTCCTACTTGTACGTCACCAGTTATGCGTATATTTGGCACTTCTCGCAATCCCACCGTATGCCGAAAATTTCCTTTCAGACGTTTGGCAAACAAAGACGCCCTATTACACTCCTGCAGAAGCAAACCCTCAACGGCATTTGGGCGCCCAAGAAGCACGAGTGTCTGCGCGCGCTACGCGCGCGCTAGGCGGCCAGGGACCTTCGGCAGAACTTGCCGGTAGTGAGCTCTTTCCTGCCAGCCAAATATCCGCTCCGGTCTCAGATTCTGATTCAGCATGTTTCAAATACTTCGTTGTTCATTTGGGACCACTTGGGCACCAAAGGACGGTTCCGCCCTCGGGTTGGGGCGGACCTAGGTCGGGGTGGACCCAGCAGCGGAGTGCATCTTCGACCTGCCCTCAGATTCCGCTTCAGTATGTTCTAAAATACCTTCCAGTCCAATTTGGAAATCTACGGGCGAAACCGCCCCTGGTGCGGGGATCTAGGAGTCGGGGCGGAATTCCCCTCTTCCCAGATACGGACTCTGCTCGCTCGAAAACAGTTCGCTGTGTATTTCGAGCCATGTTGGGCACCAATGCGGAATCCGCCCCATGGTGCGGGCCGGACCAAGGGTCAGAGCGAGACCCCGTCCGGCGCATATTCGGACTGAGCGTAGTCGAAAACGTTCTCTGTGCATTTTGGGCCGTGTTGGGCACCAAGGCGGAATCCGCTCCATTGAACGGAACGGATCCAGGGGCGGGGCAGAACCCAGCGCCAACCTCAGACTCGTGCCCAGCGTCGTCGAAAAGGGTTCCCAGTGAATTTTGTGCCGTTTTGGGCGCTAGTGCAGAATCCGACCCATGGGGCGAGGCGGCCCGAGGGGCGGGGCGGAAACCCGGTCGGACCTCAGATTTGGACTCAGCGTCGTCGAAAACAGCCCCTGTCCATTTTAGTGCCGTTTTGAGTACCAGGGCGGAATCCGCCGCATGGGGCAAGGCGGACTCAGGGCGAGGCGGAATCCTGATAGGGCCTCATATCTGGTCTCAGCGTTATCGAAAATGGATCCCTTCGCATTTTTGCGCCGTTGTGGATACAGGGTGGAATCTGCCCCAGGGGCGGGACGGACCCTTGGGCGGGCGGAACCCCGCGCTAACCTCAGATTCAGACTCAACATAGTCGAAAACGGTTCCTTGTGCATTTTGTGCCAGTTCTGACAGCATTTTTTGTGCCGTTTTGAGTATCAGGGCGGAACCAGCCCCACGGGGCAAGGAGGATCCAGGGCGGGCCGGATTCCTAATCGGACACTGGATTCAGACTCAGCATAGTCGAAAACGGTTCCCTGTGCATTTTGGGCCATTTCGGACACCAAAGCGGGATCCTCCCCATGGCGCGGGGCGGACCCAGGGGCGGGACGGAACCCCGCACCGATTTCAAAATTGGACCCAGCGTCGTCGAAAATGGGTCTCCGTGCATTTTGGGCCGTTTTGGGTACCAAAGCGGAATCCACCCCATGGAGCGGGGCGGACCCAGGGGCGGGATGGAAACCCGCACCGATCTCAAAATTGGACCCAGCCTCGTCGAAAATGGGTCTCTGTGCATTTTGGGCCGTTTTGGGTACCAAAGCGGAATCCGCCCCATGGAGCGGGGTGGACCCAGGGGCGGGATGAAAACCCGCACCGATCTCAAAATTGGACCCAGCCTCGTCGAAAACGGTTCCCTGTGCATTCTGAGCCGTTTTGGTACCAAGGCGTGATCCGCCCCATAGGGCGGGGCGGACCTAAGGGCGGTGCGGAACCCCTCGCGAACCTCGAATTCCGACTCAGGATGGTCAAAAAGGGTTCCCTGTGCATTTTGGACCATTTCGAACACCAAAGCGGAATCCGCTCCATGGAGCGGGGCGGACCCAGAGGCGGGACGGAACCCCGCACCGATCACAAAATTGGACCGTTTCCCTGTGCATTTTGGGCCATTTCGGACACCAAGGCGGAATCCGCCCCATGGGGCGGGGCGGACCCAAGGGCGGGGCGGAACCCCGCGCGGACCTCAAAATCGGACTATGCGTTGTGGAAAACGGTTCCTTGTGCATTTTGGGCCGTTTTGGGAACCAGGGCGGAACCCGCCCCACGGGGCGGGGCGGACCCTGGGGCGGGGCGGAAGTCCGCTCCAACCTCAGATTCGGACTCAGCGTCCCCGAAAACCCCCGAGGGCACAAAATCAGGCCGCAGAACACTCAGGAATGCCTAAAACTGAAGAGCGTGACAGATGGACGGACGGACAAACGGAGCACGATTATTATATAGGATACCAAAGCAGCGTCAGGTTGCCGCAGCCGGTCCAAAGTAAACCTCAAAATCTCAAAGTGCACTTTTCTTGTATTATACACTTAGACGCTGCCTCTCACCTCCACGCAAACGTCGTGCGTACGGCGCGTCCGAGCGAGCAAGACCTTAGCCAGAAGCCCGATACGCCAAGCGCTTACTGGAACGCGTCTTCTACCTCGCAGCCAAGCCTTTGAGGTAAGAACGATACCCTTCTATCTAATTGATCCGTTTTGTCAGCTAGGACATATACTAAGCTGGACTTGTTTCAGATAAGCGACTTCCCGGCGAACGGAGATGCCTCAAGGATCAAATTAGGTAGTAAAGCGCTACTTCCTGAATAGCTTTTTGTTGCCGATTGCCGGACCTTTATTCTAACCAACGCGAGCATAAAATATTTGGAAGCATGTTGACCGACGCGATAATTAGACGAATTTGCATAATAGGGCAAGAAAGCGAACTCAATGAATTAATTTCCTCTCTGGTGCTTCCGAGCCCGTTTACCAAAGTGTTTTTTGTGTCGGTTGGATTCCGCTCCCTCTGCTGGACGGGATTTCTTCGATGACCAGTACCGGGACCAAAACCACCGGTGAACCAGAACTAGGACTGCGGCCCTCTCGGGTCCGGGACCGAACCCGAACCGAACCCAAAATTTAAAACCGAATCCGAACATCAAACCACAAAAAAAAACACCGAACCCGTACCTCGCGAGCCCTTCGCCGTTGAACCGGGAATATCTGCCGTATGCAGAGCGTCCCATGTTAAGCGGCTAGAATATGTGTGACCTTCGAATGAATGGGAATGGCCCTCCTCTAAGCGCTGTAAGAACAAATACGTACTTAAATGTAAATTTTTTGTCTAAAACTACGTTGATGTCGCCTGCGGTAAGCCTAAAAAACTGTCAAAAAAGTTCGGGTCAAACCCGAAAAAAACACCGAACAGTGAAGTCGAACCCGAACTTTCCCCAGCCCTAATCAGTACCGGTGCTGGAACCGGGATTCGCGAAAAATTTCAGGCTGCATACACAGGTAGTGTTCAGGCTGGTACAACCTGACTAAACAATCCAAAACATGAACTGTTCGCATCATCTGAAAGGGGCGCCTCGTTACCCAACTCCTCTTTGGCTGAACTTTTACGACACATGCGGAAAACGGTCAAAGCACTGAAAACAAAACAAGAAGCGATAACGCACACTGTGATAAACCTCTCTCAACTCTTTTCCCACGCCCAGAGCGCAACAATGGCAATACATCATCGAGGCGCCCGTTGGCTTTAGTTGCCTAACTCTTGCGACTTCACCGCAAATGCAGATGTTGAACTAATTCCGTTTTGTACACATGATTTTAACTCTTGTTTAACCTGACTAAGCATCACAGTGACCGTCAAGTAGTGCTACTATATCATGAATTTGTAGTGAACGAGAACGAAAAAGTCAATAGGCTACAAAAATGGTTTCTTCAAAAGACGCGCCGTCGGAGCTCGGCGTTATCACTTGCTTGGTAGTGAAACGCATCGAATGGAGCAGTACGTGTGGCTAGGCTGGCTCTGGGTCCTCCTGCTTGTCGTTCACGCCACCGTGTTCTACTATATCGCCGCGCAGCTTCGTCGGGGGAAGCGCTATTTTCAGTCAATTTTCTTCAAGATTTACCTGCTTCATTCCGTGGCGAACTACGGAGTCGTGGCAACGGTAAGCTTGAGTGGGGTACATGCCAGCGCAGTAAATGTCGATTCAGGAAATGCAGATTCAGTAAATTTCGATGCAGTGAATGTACATTTAGTAAACGTCGATCCAGTAGATCTCGGTTCAGTAAAAGTCTTTTGGCTCTTGTCCCTTCCCCTAAATTCGGATCCTCGGTACGCCATAGGTAAAAGAATTCAGTAAATGTCGATTCAGTAAAAAGCGGTAACTGACATGCATTGAGTGGGTGTTCCGGGAGCCTCCAGAAAATATGTAAGCCTTACAGGGGGGTCAGGCCTTTGCTTACATTTGCTTACAGGGGAGGAGGGGGGGGGGTCAAGGCCATGCTTACGTAAGCAACACTAGGTAAAATGGCCCGCCGCTAGGCGCCGCCCAGAGCAAATTTTGACTATATNGGGGGGTCCAAAATCGACTGTTTGGCGTTACATCAACACCTTAATGAGTACATATTTTGAACGGTGCGGTGTAGCAGACTTGGCGGGCCGTGCCGAGCCGTGCTCCGTTCCGCGCCGTTCTCCGTTTTTCGCGGTACGGAACACGGCACGGCGGAGGGTCAGCACGGAGCCGTGTTCCGTTCCGGGCTAACACGGAACGGAGAACGGCCCGGAAGGAGCTGAAAAGGACGCCCTTTTTCGTGCCGTACTGGACGGCAAAATTGCCTCATTTTAACCAAAATTCAGGCAAATTTTCGCACAGGCCAAAATCCCACAAATTTTCGTCAAGAATGACTGGTGACCTCTTGTATTCTACAAACTTTACAATATATATTGTCCATGACATTGTTATATGTTTTCTAATTGTACCTTTTCTTTATGAAGAACCAGAAATTAGGAGATTTGTACGACCCGTGAAGCGGCGCCGTGCCGGGCCCGGAATGGCAAATTTCTGTTCCGTGCTGGAGCACGGCCCGGCTAGGCACGGAGGGGTCAGCACGGAACGGAAGTTGGCACGCGAGGGGGGTGTGTCCGCCAAGTCTACGGTGTAGAAAGCACAATGTCTGCCAAGTGAATGCGAGTCCACGGACGGCCAAGACATGCCGCTACCATGATAGGGAATTTTCAGCCAACCACGATTTTCTGTTTAGTGCCTACCCGATCTCATGTCGGTGCTTAACGTCGACGACTACAGCGGGTCAAGCTTGAATCCGTCTGCGACAAGGAGCTCATCACAAGGACTCTTTACACTCGCTCCTACTTGTACGTCACCAGTTATGCGTATATTTGGCACTTCTCGCAATCCCACCGTATGCCGAAAATTTCCTTTCAGACGTTTGGCAAACAAAGACGCCCTATTACACTCCTGCAGAAGCAAACCCTCAACGGCATTTGGGCGCCCAAGAAGCACGAGTGTCTGCGCGCGCTACGCGCGCGCTAGGCGGCCAGGGACCTTCGGCAGAACTTGCCGGTAGTGAGCTCTTTCCTGCCAGCCAAATATCCGCTCCGGTCTCAGATTCTGATTCAGCATGTTTCAAATACTTCGTTGTTCATTTGGGACCACTTGGGCACCAAAGGACGGTTCCGCCCTCGGGTTGGGGCGGACCTAGGTCGGGGTGGACCCAGCAGCGGAGTGCATCTTCGACCTGCCCTCAGATTCCGCTTCAGTATGTTCTAAAATACCTTCCAGTCCAATTTGGAAATCTACGGGCGAAACCGCCCCTGGTGCGGGGATCTAGGAGTCGGGGCGGAATTCCCCTCTTCCCAGATACGGACTCTGCTCGCTCGAAAACAGTTCGCTGTGTATTTCGAGCCATGTTGGGCACCAATGCGGAATCCGCCCCATGGTGCGGGCCGGACCAAGGGTCAGAGCGAGACCCCGTCCGGCGCATATTCGGACTGAGCGTAGTCGAAAACGTTCTCTGTGCATTTTGGGCCGTGTTGGGCACCAAGGCGGAATCCGCTCCATTGAACGGAACGGATCCAGGGGCGGGGCAGAACCCAGCGCCAACCTCAGACTCGTGCCCAGCGTCGTCGAAAAGGGTTCCCAGTGAATTTTGTGCCGTTTTGGGCGCTAGTGCAGAATCCGACCCATGGGGCGAGGCGGCCCGAGGGGCGGGGCGGAAACCCGGTCGGACCTCAGATTTTGGACTCAGCGTCGTCGAAAACAGCCCCTGTCCATTTTAGTGCCGTTTTGAGTACCAGGGCGGAATCCGCCGCATGGGGCAAGGCGGACTCAGGGCGAGGCGGAATCCTGATAGGGCCTCATATCTGGTCTCAGCGTTATCGAAAATGGATCCCTTCGCATTTTTGCGCCGTTGTGGATACAGGGTGGAATCTGCCCCAGGGGCGGGACGGACCCTTGGGCGGGCGGAACCCCGCGCTAACCTCAGATTCAGACTCAACATAGTCGAAAACGGTTCCTTGTGCATTTTGTGCCAGTTCTGACAGCATTTTTTGTGCCGTTTTGAGTATCAGGGCGGAACCAGCCCCACGGGGCAAGGAGGATCCAGGGCGGGCCGGATTCCTAATCGGACACTGGATTCAGACTCAGCATAGTCGAAAACGGTTCCCTGTGCATTTTGGGCCATTTCGGACACCAAAGCGGGATCCTCCCCATGGCGCGGGGCGGACCCAGGGGCGGGACGGAACCCCGCACCGATTTCAAAATTGGACCCAGCGTCGTCGAAAATGGGTCTCCGTGCATTTTGGGCCGTTTTGGGTACCAAAGCGGAATCCACCCCATGGAGCGGGGCGGACCCAGGGGCGGGATGGAAACCCGCACCGATCTCAAAATTGGACCCAGCCTCGTCGAAAATGGGTCTCTGTGCATTTTGGGCCGTTTTGGGTACCAAAGCGGAATCCGCCCCATGGAGCGGGGTGGACCCAGGGGCGGGATGAAAACCCGCACCGATCTCAAAATTGGACCCAGCCTCGTCGAAAACGGTTCCCTGTGCATTCTGAGCCGTTTTGGTACCAAGGCGTGATCCGCCCCATAGGGCGGGGCGGACCTAAGGGCGGTGCGGAACCCCTCGCGAACCTCGAATTCCGACTCAGGATGGTCAAAAAGGGTTCCCTGTGCATTTTGGACCATTTCGAACACCAAAGCGGAATCCGCTCCATGGAGCGGGGCGGACCCAGAGGCGGGACGGAACCCCGCACCGATCACAAAATTGGACCGTTTCCCTGTGCATTTTGGGCCATTTCGGACACCAAGGCGGAATCCGCCCCATGGGGCGGGGCGGACCCAAGGGCGGGGCGGAACCCCGCGCGGACCTCAAAATCGGACTATGCGTTGTGGAAAACGGTTCCTTGTGCATTTTGGGCCGTTTTGGGAACCAGGGCGGAACCCGCCCCACGGGGCGGGGCGGACCCTGGGGCGGGGCGGAAGTCCGCTCCAACCTCAGATTCGGACTCAGCGTCCCCGAAAACCCCCGAGGGCACAAAATCAGGCCGCAGAACACTCAGGAATGCCTAAAACTGAAGAGCGTGACAGATGGACGGACGGACAAACGGAGCACGATTATTATATAGGATACCAAAGCAGCGTCAGGTTGCCGCAGCCGGTCCAAAGTAAACCTCAAAATCTCAAAGTGCACTTTTCTTGTATTATACACTTAGACGCTGCCTCTCACCTCCACGCAAACGTCGTGCGTACGGCGCGTCCGAGCGAGCAAGACCTTAGCCAGAAGCCCGATACGCCAAGCGCTTACTGGAACGCGTCTTCTACCTCGCAGCCAAGCCTTTGAGGTAAGAACGATACCCTTCTATCTAATTGATCCGTTTTGTCAGCTAGGACATATACTAAGCTGGACTTGTTTCAGATAAGCGACTTCCCGGCGAACGGAGATGCCTCAAGGATCAAATTAGGTAGTAAAGCGCTACTTCCTGAATAGCTTTTTGTTGCCGATTGCCGGACCTTTATTCTAACCAACGCGAGCATAAAATATTTGGAAGCATGTTGACCGACGCGATAATTAGACGAATTTGCATAATAGGGCAAGAAAGCGAACTCAATGAATTAATTTCCTCTCTGGTGCTTCCGAGCCCGTTTACCAAAGTGTTTTTTGTGTCGGTTGGATTCCGCTCCCTCTGCTGGACGGGATTTCTTCGATGACCAGTACCGGGACCAAAACCACCGGTGAACCAGAACTAGGACTGCGGCCCTCTCGGGTCCGGGACCGAACCCGAACCGAACCCAAAATTTAAAACCGAATCCGAACATCAAACCACAAAAAAAAACACCGAACCCGTACCTCGCGAGCCCTTCGCCGTTGAACCGGGAATATCTGCCGTATGCAGAGCGTCCCATGTTAAGCGGCTAGAATATGTGTGACCTTCGAATGAATGGGAATGGCCCTCCTCTAAGCGCTGTAAGAACAAATACGTACTTAAATGTAAATTTTTTGTCTAAAACTACGTTGATGTCGCCTGCGGTAAGCCTAAAAAACTGTCAAAAAAGTTCGGGTCAAACCCGAAAAAAACACCGAACAGTGAAGTCGAACCCGAACTTTCCCCAGCCCTAATCAGTACCGGTGCTGGAACCGGGATTCGCGAAAAATTTCAGGCTGCATACACAGGTAGTGTTCAGGCTGGTACAACCTGACTAAACAATCCAAAACATGAACTGTTCGCATCATCTGAAAGGGGCGCCTCGTTACCCAACTCCTCTTTGGCTGAACTTTTACGACACATGCGGAAAACGGTCAAAGCACTGAAAACAAAACAAGAAGCGATAACGCACACTGTGATAAACCTCTCTCAACTCTTTTCCCACGCCCAGAGCGCAACAATGGCAATACATCATCGAGGCGCCCGTTGGCTTTAGTTGCCTAACTCTTGCGACTTCACCGCAAATGCAGATGTTGAACTAATTCCGTTTTGTACACATGATTTTAACTCTTGTTTAACCTGACTAAGCATCACAGTGACCGTCAAGTAGTGCTACTATATCATGAATTTGTAGTGAACGAGAACGAAAAAGTCAATAGGCTACAAAAATGGTTTCTTCAAAAGACGCGCCGTCGGAGCTCGGCGTTATCACTTGCTTGGTAGTGAAACGCATCGAATGGAGCAGTACGTGTGGCTAGGCTGGCTCTGGGTCCTCCTGCTTGTCGTTCACGCCACCGTGTTCTACTATATCGCCGCGCAGCTTCGTCGGGGGAAGCGCTATTTTCAGTCAATTTTCTTCAAGATTTACCTGCTTCATTCCGTGGCGAACTACGGAGTCGTGGCAACGGTAAGCTTGAGTGGGGTACATGCCAGCGCAGTAAATGTCGATTCAGGAAATGCAGATTCAGTAAATTTCGATGCAGTGAATGTACATTTAGTAAACGTCGATCCAGTAGATCTCGGTTCAGTAAAAGTCTTTTGGCTCTTGTCCCTTCCCCTAAATTCGGATCCTCGGTACGCCATAGGTAAAAGAATTCAGTAAATGTCGATTCAGTAAAAAGCGGTAACTGACATGCATTGAGTGGGTGTTCCGGGAGCCTCCAGAAAATATGTAAGCCTTACAGGGGGGTCAGGCCTTTGCTTACATTTGCTTACAGGGGAGGAGGGGGGGGGGTCAAGGCCATGCTTACGTAAGCAACACTAGGTAAAATGGCCCGCCGCTAGGCGCCGCCCAGAGCAAATTTTGACTATATTTATCAAAATTTCGCCTAAAATTTCGTTGG
>JNEY01000014.1:129402-168617 GCA_020875895.1 Aphelenchus avenae
AAAATCCCAAAATCCCGTCCTGCACGTCCTCAGCTTTTAAAGCCCGAAAACCCGACCGAAAACAGAGTCCCAGACCCTTTTCCGTTGCAGCGCTCAAGTCCGACTTGAGGCAAAATCGACGTAAGGCTTGGAGGCAGTGAGGTGTCAGTGGCCGCACCAACACTGGGCAGGAGCCCAGGACGCCAGTGATCAGGATAAGCAACAACTGCTTTGTTGGCTGGAGGGCAAAGGGGTACAGCGCTCAGACCGAGGGGACACTCGGCGGCGTAAAGTCGCGTCTGGAGAAGCATGGGAAATCATGAAAACGGTCGGGCTTATATACTGCCGATTTGCGTAGAGTTCTTCACTGCTGCGAATTCAGTGGGCTGCGTTTGGCTGCGAAATTCGGGCGGCTTCGCGAAGTGGTGAAGTTTTCGCAGTGAGACGGTGTGCGAGAGTCGGCCGGCGGCTGAAGAGAACGAGGTGCGCTGTGCGTCGAACCGCATGGCTGTGCGAATTGGCCGTGGACGGGCTGCCGTGGAGTTTTCGCAGGCCGTGTTGCTTTTCGCGCGGTGACTCGCCGCCGTGCAGCCGAAGTTAGAGTGGAGCGAGGGATGCTGCACTCCGCGACCGCAGTGGGTTCTCTCCAGATGGGTGAACTCTGAGTGCGTCGGTACATGAAAATTGACGAGTTAAAATACAGTGAAATAAGCAAGCAAAGCCCCTCTCCTTGTAGGGGCCGATTACAGGACTGGTTATGGTCCTAATTCCTTGCATTTTTAGGTATCTTCAAGGCGCTGGCGCCGGCTCTCTGCTCAACGTTCGTTAGCATGAATGGAGTTCAAATAACCTCATGCCACTTCGAACCTCTGCAGTTTATTCTATGCCAGTGATTGCTGTAAAATGAAGTGAATGAAATGAACAGGTATTGTGGTCTGTATTTTCCAGACGGTGTGTCCCATCACCGTCACACAGGCCCAGAGGCCCGCCGCTCGACACGCATTGCGTAATAAGGCTAACGACATAAAACTGGGCTACTTCTAGCTTTGTGGCTCCTGTACCAACGTATCGTCACTTCAAGGAAAAATCTTTATGAGGAAAGAATCAGGAGGAGGAACACACTTAGGTGATTTATGGTGAGTAATATTAAGAACTATCTAAATCAGAGAAGCAGTCGCGGTAAAGCGCGGAAATGGTTTGTGAGACGAGGTTATTTCTGTCAACGCACGCGATACTCAGAAGCAAGGGAACGCCCCGCAAGTCTTCGCGACGGAGTACACCTGATCAAGGGCCTGCTTCGAGAAGAAGTCACCAAGGTCATAGGTGTGCAGCAGTGCAGCCTTGTTGGTCTTGCACATGTCGCAGAAGCCGCAGCCGGTGTAACAGTCGACGTGTGATTTGAACGCGAACTCCTTGAGCGCGTCGCATGTCCCGCTAGGATCTTTCTAAAACACTTGAACTTAGAGTACCGATTTCTTAAATACAACTTATTTATAATTTGTTTTATTTGGATTTTGTTTTGAAATAAAATATCTAAATCTGAATTTATAAAATATATAAGAATAAAAAATAAAAAAATGCGAATAATTATATCGTTTTACCGGATGCTCAAAGCTACCGTAAATACTTGCAAAATATTTCATGGTTTTAGCGACGACACTTTTCTGATACTAAGCTCCACTGAAGGACTTGTTTTCCAGAGCGTGCCTAACGTCCTGGTCCCTAAGACATCAGTCTTTGGAGCTGACCTGAAGATTCTCGTAAATCTTGCCAATGAGACAATTCTTCGTGCAACTGATGAACGCCTTGCCAGCTACATCGTACCTGTCGTAAACGTCTGAAAAAAAGAGCGGATCTTGTAATTTGGCGAGACTGGAGGACTTTTGACTGGAGGTGCCAAGCCTTGAAAAGATGACGGCCAGCTTACCCGATTCGAAGAACCGATTGCAGTACTTCAGTCCGTACCCAAGTAGGTATCCTTCAGGTCCGCACTGTTTCTTGTCTTCGATGCATTTGTACGCATTGCAACCCCAACAAGACGGCTAAACAGCTCAGTGCAAATATATCTGATAAAAAGACCTGCAGAACACCATGTTACACTACAACTATCCTTACAAGGAGTGGAACGAGTTAAGGCTGAATTCTGGGACTTGCGAATTCATGCCGTCTTTCACAAACAGGGGGTATCCCGGGGTTTGTCTCGAATAAACTTAGAATATTTTAGGATTTAACAAAATTAAACTCGCTAAATGCTTTAAAATACTTGTTTTACCGCTTAGGCCTAAGCCCAAAGGTGACCTTAGACCCGGGTCTACATCCCTTGGCTGATGGGCGGAAAAGTTAGACCGGGGTCTATTCGGAGGAATGTTATATTCGAGGAAACAGGATAATTAAGTTTTAGCCCTAGCCCAGCAGTATTCTGACCTTTTCGTACCTGTCCTCCACAGGGCAGAAGGAGAATTGCGATGATGACCGAGATGACGGTAAACATGATTGCTCTAAGTGATGCTGTCAGTGCGCTGCCCTGTCCACCTTAAATACCTGCTGAGTGAGCTTGATGAAACGGACGGATGACGATGACCGTTCGCAAACAGATTACTGCCCACGCCGGTGCAGCCGTGACCAGGAAAGCGTGTTTTGATATTTGCGCCATATGCAATGAAGAGCATCAAGTCGTGTTTATTACGGATTGGACGTCACAGAATTCTCAGCGACTAGCCTATATGATCGCTACCGATAGAGAATCACTATTTCACTGTTTCGCAAACCAAGAGTGCAGTGCTCCTTATTTAGGCGTTCTGGGTGTGGGCGATGGTGGGTGATGTTTGGGTGATGTGGTCGGAAAATGTCGAAGTGCCTCAACTGGGTCAAAAATAAGTCTCTGTGTCCTGCAAACTAGGGTTGCGGACCGTGCCGTCCCGTGCTGCCGTTCCGTGTCGCGTTTTACCGTTTCCACGCCACGGGGAGGTTCAGCAAGGCACGGCTCACGGCACGGGGATCCCTGTCCGCAACCCTACTGCAGACGGCTAAAAGCTCGGCTAGGCCAGAAATAGCATTACGTAAGCATATTATATTATTATTATTAATATATTATATTATTATTATATTATATTATTAGCATATTATATTAGCGAGTATATTTTTTATGCTTCGTAATTGCTTCTTTTTTAAATGATTCTTGATCATTCGTCGTGACTGCACACATTTTTCAGCGTATTTTTTAAATTTATTTGCCAAGTGACGCAGTAACAAGATATTTACAAAGGCAGACCGAACTCATCGTATAGCAGAACGTATCGGTCATCGCCAACCCGCTTGTAGACCTTCTCAAAGGGGCAGTTCTTCTTCTCGCCGAGGTCGAAGTGGCCGCGTACGACGATATACTGGCCTCCGTCGGTGGCAAAGTATTCTTCAGGATTTATCTAAACAATCTTTATTCGGCCCGAGGTGACTAGGACTGGGACGTTCCGCTGAAACTTTCCGGTACCGTTCCGCTCTTCAAATGAAATTTGGTTGCCAAGCAGCGAATAACGTATTGCAAGCCAAGATTTTACCAAATAAGTACGCGACGCTAGGCGCTGACCGTAAGATTTCTTTGAGACGTGTCCATTTTGGACTAAGTTGCTAACATTGTCTGCGGTCTACTTAATTTTAGCGTCGAATAACGGAACGAAAAACGTGTCGTTCCTGTCCCGTTCCGTTACCAAATCGCCCTTTCGTCCACGTTCCGTTCCGCTCCGTTCCGTTACCGCCCTGCCCTATTCAAAACGCTTACCTTCATGTCCTGCTTCAGGTGAGGCTTGAGAATCTCGGCGATCGCCTCGCGACCAACGAATCCTCGCATGACCTTCCCGTTCACTAGGGTCGCATTCTGGTCGTAGAGCTCGACAAATTTCGGGTCTCCTTCCTTCATCAAGTTGGTCATTTCGTCTTGGTGCTTCTTAATGGTGGCTTCGACATCTGAATTGGATAGCTGCGATGGCGTATGCCATATGACATTCTCCGGTCGGAACAACGGGCCTTTATTCCGATCCAGCCCGGGAGTGGGGCCAGTGCCCGACTTTCCGATTGTGGGGCCGCGGGGAGGGGGGGGGTTCAAGGAACAGGTATTAGTTTGGATCTCTCGAGCTAGGAATGAACGTTTCAAAGTACAAAGTCAACAAAATGCGACGAAGGGCTTCACCTGGCCTTCGACCCGCTAGTGCGGGGAAGGAATTAGGCATGTATATAATTACCACAAGGTGGACCAAGGCTCTAACAAACTATCTGCCATGATTTGCCCTGCGCATACCTACCTGCCTTTGCTACGACCATTGCCGACCGGTTAGTAATGCACAGGCGCACGAAATAAGGTAATTGTCGTAAGACAAATTGACGCTCGCCGCATGAGTATCCTTTTATACACCACGACTCCATGCACCCCCCCCCCCAAAAGTTTTCGCAGAATTTAATCGCATCAGCGTTGAAATAATGGAATCTTCCCGGGAGTGCACGTAATTCCCGGGATACTAAATATAGACCAGGATAATCCCTGTTTTAAACTTCATTAACTTCGAACCGCGAAGTAATTGGGCGCATGACAGTTTTGGTCGCGCGTCGCCAACGAACGCGATGTTGCCAAAACTGTTCCGCTTAAATGGATTGTCAACTAAGTTCTGTACGGGCGTACATCAACGTGACAGTGTCGGGTTCGAAATTTCTCGACTCACGTGGGACAAAGAGCAAAGTCGAAGTGTGTCTCGTTGGCTTTGGCACTGAGCGAAGCGAAGCGAATGCGCGGTTCTAGATGCGGATACGGGGCCCAGTATGATATGGGGGCACCTACCTTTAACTATGATATGGGGGCAGTGAATTTTAATGAAAAATAAAGTTTGTCCATAATACATTTTTACATAGGTTTCATGTGGTTTTTAGTGTAAAAACGACTGTCTCCCGTTCGATAGTTGAGCGGGCCCCCATACGACAGCTAATCACCTTACTCCCCCCATATCATACTGACCCCCCTTCCCATCCGCAACTAGTACCGCGAATCTTACCCGTGTCTGAATCCTTCTCGAAAAAGGATACCTTATGGCGGACGAAAGTACGTAACGAGCATATGCACAAGCGTCTTAGTCAATGGTTAACCGTGGGAAGGAACCACCGGCGACGACGAACTTCGTACGACGGAAACGTGACACCACCCTGTTGACCGCAGCCCGGCTTATTGGACGACGCATGGAAGCTGGGTCTTGGCGCATACTTGGCCCCATGGTGTCCTGCACTCGGTTGGGCATACAGCCGGTGCTTTTCGTCCCAATACTTCTGCAGATTACTATTGTGGGCGTCGTGCGTAGTGTCTTCGTAAAACGACGTCCTAGCTATCCGCGTTTGTTAGAGTGCCGTATTACATCAAACCACCAAGCGTACTGCATGAACGAGTATTAAATGCGACTCAGCGTCCCCACTTCACATATCAACTGATTCCTATCACCACCACCCGGAACAGACCAAGGGTGCCCAGAAGGATATCAAGGGGTTTTTTCACATTCGTTTCGTTCCTGTGCGGTTCTGTTATCAAACCGCCGATCCTAGCCATACCGTTCTCCGCTATCTGCACATAACGATAACGTAGAGCCATGTGTACCGAGCGCCGTACCGTACATCAAGGATAACGCGCGGTGCAGACTATGGACCACCCGTATTACAGCGACGTTCCGTAACGTGCTAGTGCTTTAGGCAAAACAGGTTGGGTATACGGAGGCTCAGGAGTCCTCTTTTGGCTTGGAGAGTGCATTTATTGGTCCAGCAAAAAAAACGCCTTTTGAAGACGTTTTTTTACCGTATGACTGCTTGTATGTCTTTATTTCGTCTCTTTTGATTGCCCAAAGAACGACAACCTTGGAGGCGAACCTAGCGCCCACCCGGTGGCATAGTCGTGCCTCGTTTTTAATTGCGAACTTCCTGCACCGCGCCGGAAGCGACGTAAGAAGCCTTCTGTTTCGGTGCAGAATTACATGTTTCACATCGAGAACAAGCGACTTCGTTATTTAAAGATCCAAACTAAAAGAATACTGGGATCTCTTTGCATGTCTCCGTATACAATCATTTCATTCCTCTTTCCTTGCGGAATGAAAGCCGACGTCTTAATTTCGGCGTCTATTACGCAACCCTGAGCTTTCTTAATTGGTATTCTTCGTCGCCACCGATGGCAATAAGGACGCGTTTGTTGGCAGCTAGGTTGGGCTTCTCGTAATACTGCTGCTACGTAATGATGCGAGTACCCTCGTCTTCTTTGTCACGAAGCTCCTTGTTTCCTTCATTGCTCTGGAAGCTCTAGAAGCGTTAAAAATGGTCGCAATAGCGCTTTCAGTCACAGTGGTGGGTCTTTACTATCCGCACTACCCGTGCGTGTCAGCAATTCATAATTTCTCACGGGAAGCTGTTTGTTCTTCGGTAACACACTAACTGGGTATATCGGTAATATCCGATATAATTCCAAGCGGTAAATTGGGTGTCGGTAAATTCGGTATTCAGCATCAACGTACTCAGCCAGCTTAGTCCGTATTACACAGCCAGCGACCAACGCTGAGGCCAATCATGTGCATGCGGGTCCGGACCCGCCGGTACCCGCGGGTCCGCGCGGGTCCGGGCGGGTCCGGGTCCTCCGAACCCGGAACTATCCGGCTAGACCCTCCAGTGGAAAATTTTGGTAAGGATGGCTCAAAGTTTTCGAAAACCGATCAAAATGTGGTTTAACTTTGTAAAAATCGGATAATTTAATGGCATGCCTAGACTATGCTTACGAAGTTAGAGTCTATATACCTTAAAATTTACGAACTTTGTAAGAGTTATTCTTCAATAAAGGGTCCCCCCTTACCCAGTCGGCTTACAGCTGCGGCAAGTCCGGATGCGGGTTTGGCACTCGTCTTGAAGACGCTCATAATGATTAGCTTGCTGTTTCTACATGCTGGAAAAAGCCGAAAATTCGAGTTTTACTAGTTGGAACCGAAGAACTTAATTATAATAATTATGATACACCGCTGGGTGAAACAACCACGTAGCGACAAAGTTACACCTTAGGCGATTTATTCTGGTTTCAAATCTTGAAAAGGTAACGGAGTTTTTCGATATGTACCGTCACGACTAGAGGATAGCCTGCTTGAATTTCTCACTCACATTATAAAATAAAAGTTTAAACTGCTGCTATTGGAGGATGATCTACGCAGGCCTCATTGCATATCTCTACTCGCGCTTATGGAGCGACCCACAACCCAGTTGACAACTAGTCCTGCAGCGCTCGGAGGTTTCGCGTTCGTCACTGGCGAATTTATCTTCGCTCCCCGGCGTGCCATTTTTCTTTTCATTTCGACCTCCGACGGCGCGCGCACATTGTTTGTTTTGTCTTTGCTTTATTGACGTTCATGGCTCGAATTCCGCATGTAAGTCGCAAAGGCACAGAGGAAGCGGGATAAACGTACCTCGTACGCACCGTTGGCTGAAGCTCTTGTTTAGCTGCAACTTTTGCACGTTTTACATCCGTAGTATTCTAGTCTTGTTCCTTAACATCTTCTGTTTCGTTTTTGTTCCCTTTCTGTGCCTAGTTTTGCCTAATGGGCCCATTTTCTTGCAGTTTTAAGTTCGAAAATGTCAGCGTCTTCTCTTGACTTTTTGGAAGAGCCCACTCCTTATGCATATCCAAGAGGCTTCGTCCTCGGCTTCATGCTTCCGGCGTGGCTCCAAGTTCTCACGAGACAATGGCAGTTCGTGCATAAGTAACAAGTTATCGAACCGCGAAGAGCCCGACAATGTGTCGCGTCCTTCATTCGGAAGGAGGGCAGAATAGGAAGGCCAAGTTTTCTCTGCAACAGTCAGGCTAAGTCGGTGGTAGTAGAGCCGGGCAGGTCTACCTTTTTCCGAGGGGACATTCTGATTGGGCTCGAACCGAATTAGGTCAGTCGTTGCACAACGCAGCCAGGGCTTCCGTTTAGGCCTAGGTCATACCTTCGGTTCAGCAATGTGCTAGGATTAAGGTTGTTATGCTTAGGCCCTAGCTTAAGCAAAACCTTAAAAAGCCTAGGCTGGACCGGGACCTTACGTAAAGGTAACGCTAAGCTAAGTCTGTCACGCATGTTGTTAGGCCTCGCTAAAGATAACTAAGCCCAAGATAAAGAGCGAGAGTTGAAAACTATTCACCATTTGTCACTATTTTCACTAGCGTCACTTTTTGGACGCGAACTTTGTAGCATAATGCCCTTTGTCTCGCCAATTTTTGGCAACAAGACGTCCTGGAATTTAGAATGTGCGACAGTCAAAACGAGGCATTCTTGCTGTCAAGCCTGGGTCCACAACGAGCGGGCTCTTGCTATGGCGACCGCATCCGGCCGAGTTCCGTGGAGCGTCTGGCACGTCTCTCGGTGGACATGACCAACAGATGGAACGAAAGTAGGCGCTACTCGAAGGCCGCCTACTTCGACAACATCTCGATGGCGTCGCGGAAAACGGTAAGTGTCGCGTTTGATCGCCGCGAGAACGAGCAGTTGCCGCATTGATTCTTCTCATTTTTGCGCTAAAGCTCATTGCCCTCATCCCAGGAAACTTGCTTAAACATATCTTGAACGTATTCTTCTTCTTACTGCTTTAGCTTTACTCTGACCTTGCCTAAAGATTTCCTGAAGCGATTAAGGCCTAAGTGCGTATCATTGGCTTCTTATACGGCTGCAAGATCCACCGAAAAAGGTCGGATTATAGAGTCGGTACATTTATCGTCTTGCCGGTAAGGTAAAAAATAAATGCGTCCGCATTTATGAAACCTTCAAACCGCAGATGGAATTCGATTTTAGTGTATCTTAGGGAACAACAAAGTTGAGGAAATTCCGGAATTTGGGTCCCCTCCTGTTGAAAATACACAGCTGATCTGTCTCCGGACCACGATTCTTCGGTTCCAAAAGAGCTCGTGCTGTCTTTCTTGTCGAACAACGGCATGCCGAGGCAGTCGCGTTATGCTGCCAATGCCTTAGCTGCGTGCAGCGTCGTGTGCTTGAGAATTTGCTGATTTGCTGGCCAAACCAAAGTGGCGATTTCTTTCTCCTTCGTTTTTCGAACCCGCCATCATTCTCTCTCCCAGAGCAGATGACTGTTATTTCAGTTTAAAGGAATGGCATGCCGAATGTTATACAACGGCTCTATAGCACGCTTAATGGCCTTTGAATCCTTTCATATTCGTCCGTTTCGGACCCAGTCACGTTCAGTGCGAATCGCTCCCCGAAACCTGCACTTGCTTGAAGTTGCCGACGTCGCATATGTGCGTCGCCTTTCTGCAAGAGGACCCAGTGTCCAGACGCCGGAAGGGAGTCATTATTTTTGCGAGCACGCATCGCTTCTGAGATATGAAATTCCGCCGGTGCCGACCGGCCATATGGCATTGTTCGCCCGCCGGGCGTGGAGGTGGAATGTTTATGCAAGTTCACATTACACGGGCTCACCCCAGGCTGGGTGGGAGTAATAATTGGGCGCCAAGACGCCCATCGGCTTGGGCAAAGTTTGGCCCGCTGAGGAGGTCAACAAGGGTCCCTAGCGCGTCAACAAGTAGCGCTCGCTTGAATCGTTATCCTATCGGACAAATGCCGCCTCATTTTACACTTGCGAGACACCGAGGCGATCAGGTAAGGGTCAATGCAAGACGCGTTTGCAGTCATTGTTTGGGTGAAACCTTTCAATCTCTTATACGTACTAGGGCCAGGATTGACAGCGAACGTAACAACATGTAAGTCCGCAAAGCCAAGTGGTTCCTCTCCAAACAAATTGCCAAATTTTAGCCTAAGCCTAAGCAAGGAGAACTGAGACGCCAGAGCAAAGAGCCTAAGCAGATACACAATTCTAGTCCAAAAGCACTAAGGTGGGTATTCAACCATCACCGAACCTACGACTTGCTTAGGTAAGCCTGGACGCACTCCTAAGCCGAGTTGTCTAGCCTACGTCTGGGCAAGTATTGCAATATTGCCTTCGCTATTACCTTTCCCTCTGTCCGGATGCCTCTCTCGGAAAAGCGAAGTCCCTACACTCTTGGAAGATGAACAATGACATCCCTAAGAAGACTTGCTTCGACACTGGGGTTCTAGCAGGACAGGACACCTTACAACATGCATATGCATGACCAAGCTCTTCAAAAGTCGGTCAAGAGCTCGACGGTGTATACTTAACGGAGCCATCACCCTGTTGTTATTCGGCAAAGCAATCGTTACCTTTGTTCATTAGGGCTTTCTTTTGAGGCTTCACTCGCCGCTTCCGTTAAGTGGGTGTCATTAGTTGCAAGCTTTCCTTCCCGCTTATGCGTCACCTTTTTGACTATCGCCGAGCCGCACCAGCCTGCTGCGACCGGATGCTCTCTCGGCTTCCTTTCTTCTTTTGTTTCTGGTGTCCCCCGGAGGGCTTATTGTCCCCGTCTCGCTTCGAAACGGGGATTTGCGAGGGGAAATTTATGCGCGCGAACGGATTAACTCGCTATTTTCGGCATTAGTTTGTCGCGAAAGAGAGGCGAAACAAATCAAACAGAACTCTAACCGATAGATGGTTTTGGCCAAGGACTTCGAACTCTCAGAGGCGTATGTGATATCGAGGATGTCATCTCGTTAGGAAATGATTTAAGCGTAGGCAGCGCTAATAGAGAACCAATCATGTACACGTGAATATTTTGCGAAGAGCATGTCATTCTTCTTAGAAACGAGGTCTTCTCCTTTAAATATTAGTGGACGAAGAAAACACATTTGGGAACGTGTGCACGAGATCCTAAGAGGCATGACGAAGGAAGGGGTTTGCAATAGGAATCGGCGCTCGAACCTTATCGGGCCGAACACAAGGCCGAAATTCGTGCTCGGCGTTCGGCCAGGAAGGAGCGATGTGGGGGGGGGGGCTCCCGCCAGGTCGAATGTTCGGCTCGGGGTTCCGTAGTCCTGGATCTGCAAGAGAAAATTGGCGCCCGCCTCCATGCCGTAATCACGGCAAAAGCGGCACGGCTCACGGCACGATGCGTCATCTATCAGCACAAAGGGAAACGGAAAAAGGGAGCATTCTTAAGCACAAGTAAAAGTTTACTTAATGACAAAAACAACACGGTTGCAAGAAAGCCATTACGCTTTAAATCTCTTTCTCTTACCGAGATATCTTGTTGGCACCAGGAACCACTGATGGGCCTTTGTCACAACTCGGTTTGCCATCGGCCGTCAGATCTTTTCCTCGCGATCTCTGTGGTATCCTTTTGCATTTTGTTCGTTATGTCTTCTTCGTTTGCAACGATGAATTGCAACACATGTTGTTGCTCGCAAAGTCCATCGTATTTGCCCCACTCCGGTAATCCACTTTACGCTCGATGATACGGCCAATTTCCTGAAATCCAATTCTGAAAAGAAAAACCGAGCAACACGGCGAGCACTTGGATTCCCCGTTACCAATTGCCGTGGAGGTGGGATGTCCACCAATGCTAAGCTTAATCGCCTAATGCGTAAATGATCCTCTTAATCTTTTTTTTTCTGCTCATTTAGCCCTCAATCCATCAGCAAGATGACTTTGATTAGCTGCGTAATTGGCGTGCGGACTAACTTTCATTCCTTTTTTAGCGGCCTTCCGTGTCTGAAATTGCACGTTCGGTTCAGTACGGCCTAGTTCTTGGGCTACAGCAAACGACCTTCTTTTCTCTACTCTGTCTAAGTGCTGTCAAGGCAATCTTCGATAACTTCCAGGTCATGCTGCAGTGCTGTAGAGCGTTAGCGGCTCCAATTTTGTAAAGCAAAATCAACGCGTGCCTTTTTCCGGTCCGTTCAAAAGAGAAACTCCTACGGTACTTAGCATATTTTCGAGCCGTTTAGGTGTAGAATTTTCGACCCTTTTAACCAAAGCGGCAAAGCGAAAGGCCGTCCACGCCACCCAGAATTGCGTGGTTAGCATGGGCAGTTTGCCCCCTCTCTTCCCCGTGATATATCTCGTTACCCAAGCATGACATCTGTTCCCAGCTTGATTAACAGAGACGAAAGACCGGACAAAAGTGCCTTCCGCACTTCAGCCCGCCGGTTTTGGGTTGATTCAGCGCGAAAATTTTTTAACATGAACTTTGATATGACAGATCGTTCATCCGTCGTCTAAATCTTGACTAACATCCCTAGCATCTCTGTCCTTCTGCACTGGCTGTCTTCGATGTCTTGCAAACCAGGGCAATCAATCTAATTCCGATTCATCTTCTTTATTATAACACTTCCGGGAACGCCCTTCGACTTGCGCGGCGAAAACAATCTGTCTTGCCACGGCTTCTCTCTCCGCCATACACCCGAATGCCGTCGTCCAACAGCCTCCCGGAGCGGAGGAGAAAGAAAAGAAAACAATTAGTCACGAGCAAGTAGCTCTTCACTTCGGCTTATTGCGTCGCGTCGCGCGCCGCGCCGTCTAAATCCATTTTACGGCGCCGTGCGGCAGACGCTTCGCGGTATGCGTCGGAATCCCTTGTTGTCTTCCCTTTTTCCCCGTGCATATTTCCCCTTCCCGCTTTAAGCGGCGTTCGCTGCGCTGACGGACGGGCGGCAAATTCGATTCCGCGCGAATGATTCTAGGGCCTGGCCTGGAGAGCGTGCCAGGACGGCCCGAAAAACCCCTCCTGGAAACGGCTCGCCAGGGAGGACGAAGAGGAGGGGTATCAGAGCCCCGAAAGTGTCATCTCCAGCCGCCCCTGTCGCTTTGTCTCTTCAGCTTATTTCGTGCTTTCTCCTGATGACCTCTGAAAGGCCATTGTTTCACGCCAGCCACCCGCAGACGATGGGCGGCAATCTCTGAGCTCGCGGGCAGGAGGGCTTATTCTCGTCCCCGACGGGCCCCGTCAAGGGCGGCCATTACCCGCCAGCCGTGGAACGCATCTAATTCCCCCTGATTCGGCGGAGGCGCGACGAAGAAGGCAGGCACTTATTGCGTCACATATTGCCCAATTTTCCAGTCGGACCCATTACCGCTCAAGAAACTTTTCGGACCGGGAATAATTTCGGGAAAACGTATCTGAGTTTCCCATGTCCAAGATTTTGCCATCGTAAATACTCTAAAACTTTGTGAACCCCTAAGCATTATGAACGTTCTCGAGGAGGAAGGGGCACTGGAAGAGGCATCTTTTAAATGGGTACCCTGTAATATCCGGTTCCCACATAAGCCTTAAGCAGAGCCCCAAAACGGTCTCGGTTCTTTTCAATTGTGGATTCTGAAAGCTAACTTTTTATTCTGAATTCAGAATTCAAAAATAACTTTTGAATTCTGAATATCTCAAGTGTTACAAATTTTTGAAAAGCCGAGTATAAATTAAGTATAAATTAATTTAGGTTTAACTTTATTCGAGGTGCCTAAGGCTTGGGATTTTTCAGAAAAAGTGCCTACCCAAGGCGACAAAAGCAAAGCAGAAATTTACCAATGTCGTCAAAATTCTTCTTTTGAATCACTTCAATCGCGAAAAATAAATTATTATTTCTAAAGTTGCTTTTTTCTTGATTCTGACCCGGAAAACCGCGAGGTACTCCTGGCCCAGAGATTCTCTTCCTTCGAAAAGCTACTTATCCGCCGCATTTTAAACCGCCAAAGGCCCCATTTTAGTCCCATTGCTGCCCCCATTGTGCTACCGAAATTACCTTCTCGGAGGTTCCCGCCAAAAGCCGGCCATTATTCGTCCCATTACCGGCGGCCATCGCCCTACCCAAAGGTGATTGCTTTCCTCTTCNGAACGGTAGCAGTGTTTAAGGAAAGGTATCAGGTGGCTAAGGCGCACGGAAACCAAGTAGGGATGCCGCTCCCAGGTTCCACCCTTTAGCTACCATGACTACCATTCATTGAAGTGTGTTCGTGGCCAACAATGTGACTTTGAGGTGTTCGCTTGGCGACGAGCGCAGTCAACGGCACATTTTTAATTATCCCAGTTGTGCGCGAAGCCGTATTTCAGCGAGCGTCCAGCAAAAAAACGTTAGTCTAGCATGGTACTTATTAGACCCCTTCCCTTCCCCTTGTCGGAATTGGCCTGAACCCCGCCCCCTCTCCCCGGCCCATGTATCAGCATTCGTCATCATCGGGCTGACCCTCCATGTCAGACTGACGTGTTTTCTGAGCGCTCCATTATGTCAGTTAACACTTATTTAATAGTTTGACAACGCTTTCGGGCTTTCCGGACTTTCTACGCCAACAACGTGAAGTCGGCATGCTCCAACGCGTGTTTCCTTAAGCATATAGCATGTCATAATGGATAGGTTTACCATTGCCATGGCTTCGACACTTTGTTAGTTGACTGTCATACACGCGAGACAGCATAAGGAGTTGCAAATGCTTAGGACTTAAAATCGCAGCAGTACGCATGCCAAACCTCTCGATCACCTGCACGTGCACCAAAGCAGCATTGCGGCCGTCCGACGGAAGTTGCGGCGACGAGGACGAATATCCGCCGATTATTGTCGGATTTGCGGTCCAATCATGGTCATTACGAGATCAGCAAAGGAACGCAGAAGTTCGCTGCTGTCTGCCTAGCCGAATGCATCGACTTTCGCTTCCATCTTGACTTGTTCTTTACCTCGTAAGGAGGGCACAAGGCGAAGGCAGTGTGATTACAAATTGACGCGTTTGCAAGGAACATTTCCGGCTCAAAGTGGCTGAACAGAATGTTTGCTGCAGATTTTGGAAAAGTAACAATTTTCAATACTTTTTGAGGACTTGCGCGTCATTTCGTTTATTCAGGCCTACGAAATGATGCACCTATCACTTGTCCAGTGTTTCGCAGGCACCACTACGCATTCCTGCACTGTTCTGTTTGCAGCGTCTATGTCAACTGGTGCGGATGAGACATCAAGCAAATTCTGAAGACGTATGAGACTGAGACACTTGCCTGACGGCCGCCATTGCAGGCACCACTAGTTAATTAGCACTTATTAATCCGGTGATCTTTTGAATTGTGCGATCACCGACGCAGAAGAGACACGTACTTGGCGACCCCCATTGGAGTCACTAGCTAATTAGCACTTGTTAATCCGGTGATCCTTTGCAATTTGCGATCACCGAGACTAACAAGCACGAAGCAGCTAGCGACGTGGCGGAATATGCAGCGTAGATATAGCGTCGACCAATAGAATGAATATAACAGCCGAATCACTGACGAACGAACCGGGGTTAGGTAGGCCTCATCGGGTGTAGGCTTTGTCCACGTAACAGACGGCTACTGAGGGTCGCCAGTGCAGTCACCACCAGCTGATTAGCACTTGTTAATCCGGTGATCCTTTGCATTGTGCCATCACCGAGACGAACAAGAGCGAATCGGCTAGCAGCGACTTATGTAGACATGTGACATGGTGAGGAAAGATGCAGCAGTAATATCGACCAAACCCAGTTCCTGGACTAATAAGTGCCAAACGTCGTTCCTTCACAGGGCTTGGCAACATGTCAGACTTGGAACGTATCCGCTTATGAGGCACACGTAGGATAGTCGCTGCCGAACCCTCAGGACTAACCATTGCCAAACATTCGCTTTCAGGAACGGGTTTAGCCAGTGGTCAGCCCAGAGGTAAGGTAAGGCAGCTAAGGTGAAGGTTGCGTCGAACGTATCACATACACGAGAACTGAGGACTTCAACAGGCAGAAGCTGGATATTTATACCAATTTGACTCGTTCGTTCGCTACGCGAGCTATGTTCGAGAAATTACCCTTCGAGTGTCGGAATTACTGGGAAACTGAGTCGACGTCTCTCTATATCCATTGAATTGCTCGTCAGTTCATTGACTACAGAGCGATGCCTACGCGGGACAAGCAGAAATCACGATGAACTGAAGCGCTCGCATGTCAGCCAAAAGTTTCTCGACCCCAACATAGCGAGAGGGGGCTTGTCGGAAATCACCTGTGATAGGAATGAAACTTATATGGCACCAGGGACGACTCGTTTTTAGAGAAATGAGTGCAGCATAACGTGTGGTGCGTATACATGCTTGCTATGATGCGTACGAAGCGGTAGCGGTACCCGGGCAGGAAAATTGGAGTACCGGATGCCCGCAAGAGGTCTTTATGCCTTATCAGGAAACTGAAGGAAATGTTCACGATCCAAGAGGCATAAGCATATTAGACAACGACAGTTGTAGTGTTCCCATGGCTTCCTTGAACCTTCGCCGCCGACCCATGGCTTCCGCCGAAATGTCCGCGCAAGTGTGCCTCGTGCTCGACTTCGTGGCTTCCGCCGAGAATATGCGGCGAAAGAACCTGCAAAACGCCCGGGAGGAGCTAAGGCAAACAAACCGTTCGAACGTTGTTTAGGGCATAGTCGCTTCTGTCTCATATGGGCTGATTTACGCCGTAGGGTTTCATTCAAGTAACAATCGTACAGAGTTCTAGTAAATTTTGCTTCAGAATAAAAAGGTACACGGTAGGGTACGGCAACCATGAGCAACGGGCCTTCAAGTCGGGTGCGGCCCGGCACGCGGGCCTTCATATCAGGCCCGGGCCCGCCGCCGGGCCCGGCCTGTAAGGCCCGGCGGGCCTTGACTTCTTAGGCTAGACAGGAAAAACTCCCTTGGTCCCACCTTTGGTACTTTCCATAGGTTAAAGTGTTGCCCCTTGTAATGAGTTCATTCGAGTTTTTTCACCCAAAATAGCTTGCCGCAGGCACCGTCAGAGCGACTTTTTGACTAATTTACCAAAAATGTATTGACAATTTGACCAAAATGTGGCAATTTTTGAGACCTGAACCGGGCCTAAACGGGCCGGGCAGGGCCTACCCCAGGCCCGGCCCGGCGGGCCTAGGGACCGGTTGCCCATGGTTGAGGTACGCGGGTCGAAATAGTACCAAACATCGAGTACCGTACAGTGTACTGGGATAACACGCCCGTACCGTTTTCCTTGCTGACCTACCCTCCATGCCGTACCAGTACGGCACGAAATACCGTACGGCTGCCTATCTCTACCCTTGCATTATAGGCTCATACCTCGATCATCATTTTCTCCTCGCTCATGTAGCGCGGCGATAGAATGTGCGGACTAAGAACGATGAGGGAGAAGCTTTCCGAAGAGCCAATACGCGGCGAAAGAACGCCTAAATTTTATAGATGGCTCATCAAATTGCTTGTCTAGAGTCCTACCTGGACTCAACACCTGAACGATGAGAGCTTCGGGACTCAGCACGCGTGGTTCACCGGCTCTCGGAGAGAGAATCTCGGCTATGAACGCCTCCGGGGACAGCACGTAGGGCATGCCGAAGCGAGGCGAAAGGATTTCAGAGCGGAACGCAGATGGCATGATGATTCTCGCGACGAGCGCTTGCGGGCTGAGGATAGTGGCTATGAAGGCCCGTGGAGACAGGACGTCAATCTGAAAGGCAAGAATGTTTAGTTCGCCAAGGGAACGGCAGGATTAATTTTGCTATGTGACCATGCTCCGTCCGTACCTAAGTTGGCCACAGAGATCTTCAACCCCGAAAGTTTTGCATGCAGAAAATGCTGGCTTGGTATACATGTTGGTCAGGATGAGAACACGTACAGGTAGAACCAGACCTGGGCCGAAATTAGTAATTCGGATTCGGTTGTTGACGCATTAGGAATTTAGAAAGTCGTATTCGTTTTTACCGAAATTTGGGTCCAAAAAATTCCGCATTTTTCTAATTTTGCAGTTCGGGGCTTTTGTTTCGGAAGTTCATAAACTCTGAATGAGATTTTATAACCCCCGGAAACGGACTTTTTTGGACTGCACCCAGGTCCGGTGGTGCAGGTGGGCATTCCTACGGCCTTGTACGATCTTCGTTATGTGTTCAAGATGGCGCCTGCTACATTCAAAACTCACATTAAAGAATTCTGGCGAGAGAATTTCGGTCGAGAACGCGTGCGGCGAAAGCACGATGCTTTGAAGGACCTTCAGCTCGCCTATCTCGTTGTTGAAAACGAACGGCTCTAGTATCTCTCCGAAGGGATTGCCGTGCTCACCACCACCTTCTTCGCCGTGGCCGCCTTCAGGCCCTCCTGGACCACCGTGCGGCTCTCCTGGTGGTCGTCCGTCGGGTGGACCAGGACCCTCTCCATTGTGATCATCGTCATCGTCATCTCGCTGGCGCACAGTTGTGTCGTTCAATGATTGCTTCGTCGGACTACGGCGTCTACGGCTAGCATCTGCAAAGGTGGAGGCTCTTCTCAGTTCAAAGATCGGCACCATACTAAGGCCCGTTGCCGTACTATCGGTACGGCAGTACTGTGGAGATGGGTCAGTGCGGTACGGGCCGCTCCGATGCTTACGTTTCTTGGACTTTCTCTATATCATCGGAACCTTCACGTGCACACGGCGACAATTCTAATGGATCTTAGTTTGTTTTCCCGGCTACTTTCCTGATGTTGACACCTAACCACAGATTGCTCGAAAAACTCTAGGAAGATACTCTGTCGTTTCGGTACGTAATTCGTGATTTCCCACTAGTGTGGGTCTCTGATTTGAAAGCGTCCAAATATCGGTGTTTAGAAATGTCTTTCTAGCCTAGATCGGAGGGGGCCCTTTGCGAGGAGGGTTTAACTGCTTCCGGTATGCGGAAATTCCGGTTTCCGACTACAGCCTAGAGTTTGCAATCCGTAGTATGGTACGGCCCGTACCGTACCGTACTGGCGCAGTACGGAGTACGGTACGGCAGGACCGCCAGTACGGCGCCGTATTCCGTACCGTACTACAGGCCAAAGAAATGCCCATTTTTAGCCGAAACTGAGCAAATTTTGGGAATTTTTGACCTAAATACGAAAAATTTCGTCCAGTATGGCCAGTATTCAGTCGTACCTAACACCATTTATAACACTTAATGGTGATGTCGTTGTTGTTTGATGTCCTACGTTCCGTTTTACTTGTGAAAAGGCACGAAATTTGAAATTTTTTGTTACCGTATTACGGTGCCGTACTCCGTACCTTACCGTACCGTATTATGCCGTACTGGTACGGTACGGAGTACGGTGGGGGGGGGGGGTCAGGTACGGTACGGAGTACGGTACGAAGGGTGTCGCGTCTAAGTCTAGCCTACCCAATGATCTTGCCGTTTATGAGTTCCTTCGCGCCTCTTTCTCTCTGAAAGACACTAGAGAATGTTGCCTCCCAGTTCACGAGTTTTAACCATAGCATAATGCTCAACACAACATGAAGGGCATCAATCAATGCATGTGGCGCCATACTGCCGCGACGCGCGCCTGTCCGGACTTTTCGAACATTGCACAAGTCAAAGCCTTTTATGAGTCGCGTGTTCTGTCTGCTACATAAGAAAGTTAGAGTCTAGGTATGTCACGCATGAAGTAGAGTAGGTTGCGAGTGAGCTCATTACTTGTGTGTAGTACGCCTATACGCGGGGAAGAAACTTGGTCCATCGTCAAGCGCTTGAAAAACATAGCCATAAATTGAGTGGCGCAAACCTTCCCGTTCTATGCTATTCTGCTGAACCGTCTTCTCTGTTGATCAGTCTTCTTTTGTCTCTGAATAGGATTCATTCTAATATATGGTCTGAATGGCACTAACATGATTGATCACTTTTCGAGCTCTTTCGGAAAAAACTGAAAAACACGAAAGGCAAATTTTTGCTCTATGCTACGTTACCCTGTGACCTCTTCCTCATCTGTTTTTTTTCAACTCTTTTGCAATTCCGTTGATGGCCTGAATGGGACTAAATGTAATCTTTTTTCAGTCCTGGATGGACACCGAGCACCGCGTGATCCTCAACGTCGGTGGCGTCCGTCATGAGACCTACACACACGTGCTCAAGAAGATCCCTGCCACGAGGTTGTCGAGGTTAGTTCGTCTGTCTGTTTTGGGGTTCCAACTCAGGCGAGAATTATTGCGAAAGTCGGTCGAATTTTAACCAGTTTTGCACCAAATTTTGCCTAAAAAAGGGCTCCACCGGCGTTTTGGCTGAATCTTTTACGCCTTGGCTAAATTTTGGTCGATCAGTTCCCGCTGCGAACATCCTTGTTGGGCAAGACTCTTCGATGATCGGGTGGGCTATGCTACTGAAACCCCTGGGACTCCGAGACTGGCACTGAGACCCGTCCAGCCCTGAGCCCACTTGAAAAAAGGCCCTTCTCCGTCGAACTAGCGCCTCCATTCACTTGACCTCGGTTTTTCCACCTCCCAAACACCCGTTTTTAGGCTAACGCCGAACCTCGCCAATTACGACCCCGTCCTGAACGAGTACTTCTTCGACCGGCATCCGGGCGTGTTCGCCATGATCCTCAACTACTACCGAACGGGCAAGCTCCACTATCCGGTGGACGTATGCGGTCCGCTCTTCGAAGAGGAGCTGGAGTTCTGGGGCCTTGACTCGAATCAAGTGGAGCCATGGTAATTTGCAATGCGTACCATATGCATTTAGTAGAACTCTTTTTTAAAATTATTTTATCAACCATTTTTTTAAAAAAATATTTTATTTTTAATATTTTTTAATTGTTAATTTTGAGTGTCTAAAAATATTTCGGTCATTGTTTTTAAATACTTTTATTTTTAGTATTTTCTTTTAAAATTGTAAATTTTTAATAACTAAAAATAAAGTAATTAATTTTAAATTGTTTTGCGAAATAATAACCAAAATTTAAATATTAAAATGACGCATATTTAAAATTAATAATAAGATAATTTCAGCTGCTGGATGACCTACACCCAACACCGAGACACGCAGGAGACGCTCGCTGTCATCGAGAGCCTCGACCTCGACTCGGACCCGCCGACCCAGGAGGAGACGGCGAAGAAGTTCGGCTGGGAGGAGGACTACTACGCCGGTACGCTCAACCGCTGGCAGCGGCTCAAGCCGAAGGTCTGGGCGCTCTTCGACGAGCCATGGTCCTCCAAATACGCACGGGTCAGTTTACGTTTCGTTTCGGCGCAGGTCCAGCCGGTCAGTTTGGCCGGTTGCTGAACGAACGAGCGGGTTCGTTGAAAGTAACCAGCGGTCAGGGCTTTTTCCACAGTGCGGAAGTGATACTAAGACACCATTTATGCGGAGTCCAGGAGCGTTCTGTTTTACTTGACGGAAAAAAGATGGACGTTGGAATATGCAGTTTTTACAGTTCACCTCGAATTTCCCAAAGCTTCGGCGTTCGCTGCAAAAAAAGCTTTTCGAACGGAAAATGTCTCTTTACCTAAGGGATGATTAGGATCGGTACTATGGGATTACCCAGTTGTATGAAAGCTTCTCAGGAAACGAAGACAGATACGACGTAGCAAAGACAAGACAAAGTGACTGGGACGTGGTCCGATTTTTTTGCCGCAAAGACTACTAAGAACTTTAGGCAGAAGCAAGCATAATTTATATGGTTTTTTTATTGATTCCAGTACGTCTTTAATTTCAAGTCCATATGCTGTCTACTTTAGTTTACTAGTTCGTAGACGGCTCGTTTTCCATTTCTCTCCGTCTGTTTTTAGTTCCAACTGCCTCAGTTCCTTCCTTCCCTTCTCCTACCTCTAAATACGCCTGTCCTCACTTAAGTTGCTTCATTTACTTACCCTCAGTGCTTGCAGTATCCTCGGTTTCTTCGCCACCTTTCGCTTTACGTGTTGCTTGCAGTGCAATGCTTTCACCTCACTCACCTTTGTTGCCCAGCCTCAGTTGCTTTTCAAGGCGTAAGCCAAGGCTTAGAGCATGCGCTTTGCGAGCATCTCACGCCATTGCAGGTGATCTCGTGCTGCTCCGTCTTCTTCGTCATCGCCAACATCGTCTCGTTCGTCCTCAAGACGCACCCGTCGTTTCGCGTACCGACGCTGTTGGGTAGGTTGGTGGCTCTACGCCCCAAATAGCTAAAATCCGGGGCCCTCACGGTTGGGCTTTTCGGCCACAAAGAAACGCGTCCGTGTGAGGTGCTCAGAAAGCTCAAGCCTTTTAAAATATTATATTATTTAATATTATATTTTAATAAAATATTTAAAATAAAAAGTAAAAGAATTAAAATTACCACATAAAAAGATTTTATATTACCGTATTTCTTCGAATACAGCCCCACCTCGAATAGAGCCCCACCTTCAATAGAGCCCCACCCCCAAGGTTCTAGATACCCATCTGGTGTATGCGAACTTCAAATTTAGGGCCATATTTGGATAGTTAACGATAAAGTAAGAACTTTAGAACAGAGAGCGAGTCTAACTGATGACAAATAAAATTTAAAATAATTTTTAAAATCTATTTTTTTCTGAGAAAATGTCTTATGAAAAATAGAGCCCCAGGGGCGCTGTTTGAAGAAATATGGTAATTAGATGAACTTCCGAATTTTTGCACAACCTGGATATAATGATACCCTGCTGGGCACCCATCGACGGAATTTAGTCCTGTTGTCCCGGTGTGGTCCCGGTGGTCTCATCGCGGTCCCGTGGTCGCTGTGCCGTCCTGCGGTCGCAGTGTGGTCCCGGTGGTCACTGTGCGGTCATGTGGTCACAGTGCGGTCACAGTGTGGTCCCGGTGGTCTCTGTGCGGTCCTGTGGTGCCAGTGCGGTCCAATGGTCCCAATGCGGTCCAGTGGTCGTCATGCGGTCCTGTGGTCATTGTGCGGTCCAGTGGTCACTGCGCGGTCCCGCGGGTCACGGCGTGGATCCGATGGTCATTGTGCGGTCTTGTGGTCCCAGTGCGGTCCAGTGGTCACTGTGAGGCCTATTCGTCCCAGTGCGGTCCAGTGGTCACTGTGCGGTCACAGTGTGGTCCCGGTGGTCTCTGTGCGGTCCTGTGGTCCCAGTGCGGTCCAATGGTCACTATGCGGTCCAGTGGTCACTGTGCGCTCCCGCGGTCACGGCGTGGATCCGATGGTCATTGTGCGGTCCTGTGGTCCCAGTGNCTTTATCCTACAACGATCTCTTAAAAACGCTGATATCCACCGGGGGAGGGTCTTGGTCTCGATACGGATAGTCTCTTGTTCCAGTATCGGCCGGACATCCGAAAATGGGCGGGAACTGAGATTTTTAGTCGACCTGATTTGGGTTAATTTCGAATTCAGATGAAATTTCGAAATAACTTTCACAAAAAAATTACCAAAAAATCGTGGGCATCGCCTGCGATGGATAAAAATGGCATTTTGTGCGCAAAATGCCCCCAATCCTAGCTATAAACGCCCCCAAATTCGTCAAAAAAATAGCTTCCGAAAATTATTTACGCGAAGGCCCGTTTTCTGGGCGCTCGTGGCGCGTCCGAAAAAGTAGGAGAGAGTCCCCCTCACCCATCCCGCCGCCCGAAATGCGGGGCTGGCTATGCGCCTGCCTGCGGCGGGCTAATTTTTTAAGTCCCTTAAAACACCAGATAAAAATATTGGTTAGAAGCAAGCATCCGCGCGGCTGTGCGCCCTGCCCGAATTTGTTAAATTTTTGGACATCTCTACTGGCACATCTGGTCATAACAAACTCTGGGTCCTGGGACATATTCTTCCTTCTTTAACAGCTGCTTAACACGTATTTTCGCGCTTCGCCGCGCACGCTGCCCTTTTGCCGGCATAAATCCGCGTCAGCACCGGCGCGCAAACAAAGCGGAAAGTTATTGGAACGCAGCTGTCCTTGCTCGAGTTCACGCACCGTTTTCCGGTCACACATGCGTTGGCATCCAAGCGCCGCTACCTCACGAATTTTCTTGCACTCTCCTCCGGAAAAGTTTTCATAAGGCGGATTAGTCGTTGCATGCGAGAGTGGGCTTTCGTGACTTAGGTAATAATCCCCACAGCTCTTAGGCCTGCGTAGGTCTGAGGAAAATCTGGACCCCAATACAATGGTGTATTGTCGGGTGAGAATAAATTGATGCGTAGCAAGGAATCCATGAACTTCGAAGTGGACGCGGTCTTGTTGTTGTCGTCGGCACAATGGTGTGAGGAGGTTAGTAGGCGAGGTCTTCTACGCTGACATGATGGAACCTACCACTAAGGGCACTGGGAGACGCTTAAGCCTTCCGGCGGTTCATCGCAAAAATGTAAGTCGCGCGTGAACACGACATTAGTGTCGAAACGGTCGTGCGTGCCAAAGGGCATCGACCCAAATGGTCGCCCTCAAAAAGCCATGTTGAACGATTGTCCTTGAAGTCCGCCCAGATCTATTTCACGTCATATGCCCGACCTTGCCTTTGAATTTCGTCTTATTTCCTAAGCCAATAACCATAGTATTCTTGGCGTGTCCACACCTAAAAGTCTTCCATCTCGCTGCCTCAAAACAAGGGTATTCATAGCGGTATGCCAGACGTTTTTAACACTGGAGGAGCGTTTTGAACACTGCTGTTTGAGTCGGTGGTTTGAGCGCATGAAACTTTTTAGTATCGGTGCCTGAGCGCCTAGGCCGAACTAAGACGAAGCTTAAGCCTAGCGTAAATAAGCGGCTCATGCCCCTAAGCCGTATACCTAAGACACAATGCAGTACTAACGCGAGCTAGTACTCGAAAGCGGACTCCAAGAGATGTACATGATTGGGAATTCCGTGCGCATTCGGCCGTTCGCCATCTAAATCCCGTACCCCCCCCTAAACTTCACTTTACCTATAGACCCTGTTTGCAGTTTTTAGCTCAATCTGACATGCTCGGCTATACTCATTTTGCAAGCGAACACCCTCTAGAGAAGCTTCATCGCTCAGTTCTTTTTCTTGCATTCTTGGCTCATGCCGTCCAAGCAAAAGTTTTGAGCGTTTGAGCGAGGATCTCGTTTAAGGTCTTAGCCCTTAGTTGATGTGGGATAGCGAATGGATCGGATCCTTGAGACATATGAAAAATTGCTTAGGTATAACATTCGAACAGCTCAGAAGCGTTTACTCGCGGGGTCTCGTTCCGTCGAATCCGCCGCTTTTGACTACGTAATCGTGTGTTTGCCGCATGCCTCCTTCGGATAATCATAGGGCTCGGCCTGCTTCCGACACCTGTTCCGCGTCGCGTTTTGCCTTCTCGGCAGTGTTTACACAAGCGAAAAGCGGAAATGCTAAGCCACCCACTCCGCTTTGTCTGCCCACTTGCGCGCTACCCGAAAAAGGTGCTAAGATTAGAGGTCACCACTTTTCTGTCTCGCTCTCTCTTTTGACATAAACTATATGCTTTCTTTCTTTCTTTCTAAGATAGGGCTAAACACTTTTCTTGAACGACAAAATTAAAGAAGAATAGGAAAACAATTTTTCTTTCATTCATATGCGGTGGTAAGCCAATTAGCCGACGACACTTCCGCTTCGCATCGCCGAGGAGAAGCGCAATAAGTTTCTTCTCCATTAGTGTGCCCCGTGGGCCAGTGTCCAGTGTTCTCCATGAACCGGGATTTTTTGCGATGAACTGAAGTGAACGAACTGGAACTCGGGTTCAGTTCAGTTCAACAAAGTTAAGCGAACTTGGCAGTTCATCACAGTATTGGAAAGTTGCCGATAGGGTAAGGGTACCCTTTGATGATGAAAATTTTTAGGGAGTAGGAACAAAGTGTTCTCTGAGGTCTCCACGCAGGCCTTAAACCCGCTGGTACAGGTGAATATTAATGTAGGAACAAGCCCCTTAACGGGCCGAGTGACGGACTATCCTTTGGGTTGACGAAATTTGCGCTGAGGATTAGGTCAGGTAGGGGTCCCCATTCACCATCCGCTCCTCCTATAGGGTCAGGCTCCCAGTTCAGTGAACTGAAATTAACTTTTGATAAACTGAACTGGAGCTGGAGTTCAGTTCATTTCACCGAAGTTCAGTGACCTCGTCGTGTTCAGCACAACACGGCCATGGAGCCCATAATAGTGATGCCGCTCCGCTTGTCCAACAAAGCATTTTGACGTAGTACACGCATTTATGAACCCCGCTAATTAAGTCAAAAATATACTAAAACCGAAAAAGACAAAAATACCGTAAATATTCTAATAGAGGCGCATGTCTAATAGAGGCGCACTCTCCAATAGAAGCGCAGTTTTAGGCCGTGTGAGAAAATAGAAGCGCACTCTCTAATAGAGGCGCATGTCTCCAATAGAGGCGCATCCACGGGACGATAGTATTTAGTCTCCGACGAATGTTTGTAGCGTGGACCCACGGACAAGCTAAGAATGAAGAATAAATGGGTGATAAATGACTAGTCTTTTGAAATGCTGAATGTTTTACTTAAAATACAAGCAAGGAAAGCCCAAAATATGCAGAAAAACCATAGAAAATTATCGATTTTGTCCAGATTTTGACGATTTTTGGCCGATATTGGGCGGGTTTGCTCAGTATTTTTGTGTTTTGATGGTGTGCAAAAATAGAGGCGCACTCTCTAATAGAGGCGCACTATCTATTAGAGGCGCAGTTTTTGACAGTGTGCAAAAATAGAGGCGCTGCGCCTCTATTAGAATATTTACGGTATGCGACTTCACAGGTGGCATTTATCGCTCGTTTGGAAATTCGGTTCTTTCGAAAACTAATGAGGACGTCCTTCCTACCAGGAGAACGGCGGTATGCCATTTCCAAATTAGGGCAAACCCTCAGGGGACATGTTTTCATAAAACGGTGCGCTCCGCCGAACGAACACGTGGTGTACGGCGGTGCCGGCTTCTCGTTGTCATAATCAAGCTAGAACTTCACTGCTCGTGCTAGTAACCAAAACTTCTCGTCTTGCGGCGTAAATTCCAGTGTTGGACGAAGCGCCCAAATGAAGTTTTGACACCAGCGTCATACGCTAGGCGCAACATTAAGCGGTAGCAATCGATCCGCAGAACATTGACGCATAGCGTGCTTGCCCAAGAATTTTCGAAGTTCGCACAAGTCCTAACCTGAATAGTTCGCATGTTCTGCCTGTAATCGCAAAAAAATAAAAGTGTCTGTCACGCATGCCGAGGTCGGCAGCGAGTAGAGCTCATTCCTTGTCTGCAGCATGCCCAACTTCGTCGTTGCACTTCTGAAAAAATGCATGGCCTAAACCCTTGGTTCCTAGATTTCCTCCTCTTCTCACGCTTTTCATCAGCTGCTTCCTCCCTCATTTTCAATTCTTTTGATGATCTAAACGGTCTTAAATGTAGTTGTTTCAGTCCTGGATGGACACCGAGCACCGCGTGATCCTCAACGTCGGCGGTGTCCGTCATGAGACCTACACACACGTGCTCAAAAAGATCCCTGCCACGAGATTGTCGAGGTACGTTCATCTGTCTGTTCGGGGCTCCAAACTAGATATTCCATCTGACCCCCGGGCCGGCATGCCGGGTCGGGGCACCCCCTCCCGGGCCGGCTAGCCGGGTCTCAAACGGCTCCCCTGCCCGGCCCGGTACTCCGGCCCGGTTTGCCAACTGGACTCCAAATCAGCGAGATTATGCTTCAGTCAGTAGAATTTTGACCGGTTTCGCACCAAATTTTGCCCAAAAGTGGACTCAACCGGCACTTTAGCTGAATCTTTTACGCTTTGGCTAAATTTGGGTCTCAGCGAGCCGTAAAATCCTTGTGGGGCGAGGCTCTTTCGGTGACCGGGTGAACTAGTAAAACCACTGGGACTCCGAGACCGGCACCGGAACCCGACCAACCTGGCCCCACTTGACAAAAAAACGGCCCTTGCCCGTCGAACTAGCGCCTCTATTCACTTGACAACGTTTTTTTTTACTTTCCGGAAGCCCACTTTTAGGTTAACGCCGAACCTCGCCAACTACGATCCCGTCCTGAACGAGTACTTCTTCGACCGGCATCCCGGCGTGTTCGCCATGATCCTCAACTACTACCGAACGGGCAAGCTCCACTATCCGGTGGACGTCTGCGGCCCGCTGTTCGAGGAGGAGCTGGAGTTCTGGGGCCTCGACTCGAATCAAGTGGAGCCATGGTAATTTTCAGTCCTTAACGTATGCCTTTTAGCAGATCCGTTTTTATTTAATTTAGTTTTCCTTATGTTAAAAATATTTTTACTTTTAAAGCATTTGTTAAAAAATTGTAAATTTTGGATAATTAAAAACAAAGCAACTAATTTTATATTTGTCCGTGCAACGATAATAATTGTTAATAAGTAAATTAATTCAGTTTAAACTAAATTACAAAATTAATTTAAATCCAAACAAATGTTGAAAATTAGTAATAAGAGAATTTCAGCTGCTGGATGACCTACACCCAGCACCGCGACACGCAGGAGACGCTCGCGGTCATCGAGAGCCTGGACCTGGACTCCGACCCGCCAACCCAGGAGGAGACTGCGAAGAAGTTCGGCTGGGAGGAGGACTACTACGCCGGGACGCTCAACCGCTGGCAGCGGCTCAAGCCTAAGGTCTGGGCGCTCTTCGACGAGCCGTGGTCCTCCAAATACGCACGGGTCAGTTTAAGTTTCGTTTCGGCGCAGGTCCAGCCGGTCAGTCAAGCCGGTTGCTGGACAAAAGCGGTTTCAGCGAGACGAATTAATAGACGCTCAAGGGGCCTTCGCTAATGCAGGAAAAAGCTGGACGAACTGAAACTTGGAAAGGCTACATTTGAGTTGGTTCGCATGGTTTTGTTAGGAGCCCGACGACGCGATAAACAGAACTAGTTCTTTAGACGACAGTCCGGTGCAGGGCCTTTAAGAAGAGCAAACAGGCCGTTGGACGTTCATTTATGCTATGTCCACGAAGCTTTTGAGCCGCAACTGACTTTTTTGGCTAAAGTCTACATCAATGCAAAGGCTACGCTCAGTATCTGGGTTCTCCGTATAAAGTCACATGTAACTCGCCAGAAAATGGAGGAAAACGAGACCAAAATAAAGTAAAATAGGTAAAGGGAAGGTCTGAGCTACCATCCTCTGTATAGGATGGAGCTGTAGAGGAATTGATCGCTCAGCCGTGACCACTTCTAAGAGATCTAGGCAGAACAAACCGAACGTACTTTTATGGTTTTCCAGTACGTCTTTAGTTACTCGACCATATTCTGTTCACTTCAGTTTGCTAGCTCATAGAGGTTTCCTTCCTTTCTTTTTATTTCTTTCAGTTTCCTTCCTTCTGAGTTCAGTTTTCAGCTACCCGCTTTCCTTTAATCCTTCTCAAACCTCTTAATACTCTCCTCGCTTAAGTTGCCTGATTTGCTTGCCCTGAACGCTTGCAGTATCCTCGGTTTCTTCGCCACCTTCGCTTTACGTGTTGCTTGCAGTGCAGTGCTTTCACCTCACCTCACCTTTTGTTGCCCGGCCTTTGTTGCTTTTCAAGGCGCAAGCCAAGGCTTAGGGCATGCGCTTTGCGAGCATCTCACGCCGTTGCAGGTGATCTCGTGCTGCTCCGTCTTCTTCGTCATCGCCAACATCGTCTCGTTCGTCCTCAAGACACACCCGTCGTTTCGCGTGCCGACGCTGTTGGGTAGGTTGGGGCTAAACGTCCGAATAGTTATCCGGGGCTCTCACGGTAGGGCTTTTCTGCCACAAAGAAACGTGTCCCTGTGAGGTGCTCAGAACGCTCAAACTTTTAAAAATATTATGTTATTGAATATTATATTTTAATAAAATATCGAAAATAAAAAGTAAAATAATTAAAATTAGAACATAAAATTCTTTTATTTTAAAATATTTATAAAAACAGATATTTAACAACCGAAAATTTTGTTTCCGAATTTGAGAAGCTTTCAAATCTAACCATAAATATTTCCAGTTTCCTACGACCATCGCCAGTACGTGATGAGCGGTGGCGAGTACAGCGAGCCGATCGCAGCCTTCAAGCAGTACACCATCCCTAATCCCTGGTTCTTCTCCGTGGACCTCGTCTGCAATGTCTACTTCACCTTTGAATTTGTGAGTTTCCGCTTGTAAAATTCCAGTGTGAAAGTCGCTTTTTCAGCTCATGCGCCTCATATTCTCGCCATCACTGAGCAAATTCATTCATTCACCGATTACCATCATTGACATAGCGGCGACCAGCTCCTTCTACGTCGACTGGCTCACCAAGGACATGTTCATGCAGAGCGGTAATGTTTCTTTGAAGTCAATACCTATCACGTGCCTAGATGGCGCGGACACCTCCGTGCCGTACCCCTGCCGTGCGGACCCCCCGTACCGTATTGCCTTGCCAAGGTGACCCAAAAAATGCCGTCACATGCATATGAAATACGGAACGGCACGGCACGGTACGGCATGAAATAGGGCATTTGATGGCCCGTACCGTACTTCTTGCCGTACTGACCCCCTTTGTATAGGATTGCCGTGCCGTAGATAATGCAAAACGGTACGGTAAGGCAACTCATAACTAGCTACGTGTAACAGCTAGTTCGAACGTTGCTGGACCGAAACGTTAATGTGAATGCGTTCAGGCTCTGCCGATACGATCGACTTCCTCTCGATCGTATGCATTCTTCGACTCTTCAAGCTGACGAAGCACTTCTCCGGCCTCAAGGTCCTCATCCAAACGTTCAAGGTAAGCAGTCTGCATGACCTAAGTGCGAGCCGCAAAAGATCAAAATGGTCAAATGGCATCTGATTTTTCAGGCGTCCGCTCAGGAGCTCCTCCTTCTCGTGTTCTTCGTCACGCTGGCGATCGTGATCTTCGCAGCGCTGATCTACTACGCGGAGAGGATCGAGGCGAACCCGAAGAATCAGTTCTCGTCCATCCCCGCTGGGCTATGGTGGTACGTTTTTGACGTTTAAGCGTGCCGTGGTGGGCCAAATATGTCATGCCGTTTACACTAAGCGCGGAACGGCACGGCATAGAACAAACAACTGAGTGGCGCCGTGTCGTGGTAGTGGTCAACCCTGTGCGGGGCCGAGGGGCCAGGCGCCGGAGCCGGATGTAGGGGGTGTGGGGGCCGGAGGCCGGGCCTTAAGTGGAGGAGGGGGGGGGGAGGTTGATTGTAACTTCGCCCAGATTCAGCTAATTTCGTGTAAATTAAGCGCAAGTACGAGTGAAATTGTCCATTAAATATGTTGACAATTCCTACGTATGCAAAGACCTCAAAAACTTTCACTACCTCACTTGAGTCAACCCTATGCCCTATCCATACCTGCGACCTACAGTGAAAAGATGGGGGTCTTTCACAGAATGGGGGGATGGGCCGGGGACGCAAATCAAGACTCCCGCATAGGGTTGGTCGTTGTGGCCCCTCCCACCTTCATGCTGTGTTCACGGCCAACACGGCACGGCATGTTCACGGCGCACCGTCTCCGCTCGCGAAGGCTTCATGGATTTAAGTTGCACTATGACTGACTAAAAGGAGCTGCCTTCTTCTTCTCGAAGGTTTCCGCCTAATGGCCTCTCACGACTTAGGGCCCTGATCACGATCTGTACCATCGGCTTCGGAGACGTCGTCCCAAAGACCTACCTGGGCATGGTCGTCGGCTCTCTCTGTGCTCTCATGGGCGTGCTGACTATTGCGCTGCCAGTGCCGGTTATTGTGACCAATTTCTCGAACCTGTATTCGCACACGCAGGCCCGGTCAAAGCTACCGAAGAAGCGAAGGCGTGTCCTGCAGGTAGGAATCACTTTTTTGGCTTTTGAAGCTGACGATTTCTTCCGTAGTTGGCTAGGCCTGGGTACCGATCGGTCTTTTTGGAATCGGTCCCGAGGACCACTCCCTCGACTGTTTTCGCAGATGCAAGCGGCGCTTGAGCATCGTTAGATGATGCCGAATGCCTTGCATAATAACACCTTTCCGGTACAGCTTGGAACGGGAGTGAGATCGGCATCGAATATCGGTCATTTTTGGCGTCAGAATTGGTTTTGAAATCTTCGACATGGATCGGAATCCGCCCTGAACCTGAAGGATGTCCGGCTCTGTACCCACCGTTCGTGTCTATTTTCGTTCTGGTACTGGCCCCTGCTTCTGTACCGTTTTCCGTTCCGTAAAATGGTACGGAGTACCTTTCACTGTCGTACGGGACGTGAGCGCCTCACTGAAGGTTTGACACAGTGAGCGATAATTTTTCTTAAACGTCTTTATCCGCAGGAAACGCTGACGAAGCTCCAACAATTTAGCCATTTTTGCCCTAATTTATCGACCAAAAATTTTCCAAAATTCGCCTTTTCTCGCTTGTTGCGGCCTTTTACCGCCACTCAGCCAAGCGGCTTGTTTACGTCGCTCTCGTCTATCACACGCGCTCCACTTGTGCATGTAGCGCAGTGGGTTAGGCGCCCGCTCGCGAAGCGAGAGGTCGCCGGTTCGACCCCGGCCGGCGGGACCGGGTGATGACTTATTTGCTACTCTTGAGGCAGAATGACGAAAACCCTTCTACCACCAATAGACCTGGCTGACGGTCCCGGCGAAGAACTTTTATGCGATTTTCCCTTAGATTTATTCGTTTTCGTTCTTTTTCACTGTTGGACACGAAAACAAATACGAACCGACGGACGCTGGGACGTTTGTTCCAAATGCAGCAATGCCAAAGACGTGTTTACAATAGGAAAAGTTCGCGTTTTTCGGCTATTCCAGGCATGCGGAAAGTATTGGAATGGTTCCTCCGTACGACCATTTATTTGTCGGTACGTAAGCTTCTGAATTCGCTCTTGCAACTTCCTGTGCAAAAAAGTAAGAAGAGAAAATGCAAAATATAAGGGCTTCTTTGAGAGCTCGTCAACACATTTTAATTTTTTCTCTTTAGCAGTATTTTTTGGTTTCCTCCATTTTTCTAGCCAAATTACGTCTTCTCTTCTTGTCCGTATTTTTTCGGTACTTGAAAATACATTTGTTTTACTGTCCTTCGAAGGCAGAGTCCCAGTTCTTCGGTACCAGTTGGTTTAAGAAACCTGAGGACGGACTTAGAGGCCTTGTGGACTGGGTATCAAAGAAGTTTGACGACTCGATTTAGGCGCACGAAGTGAAGGCGTCCTCCTTCCTGCGCCATCCGAAGCACAACCGTCAGAAGTCGGGTAGTCTGCTGCCGGACGCCGGCGGCGATTCCAACCATCAGAGCAACAGCACGTCGCCGCACCCCGTGACGCTCTCCATGCCGCCGCAGAAGCAAAGCGCCGGCTCGCAGATCGCCGCCTTCTTCCACGTCTCGCTGAGCAACGACGGAGTCTCGCGAAAGGCGAAGCTCTCCGTTCCGAACGGCAACAACAGCGTCGCGGACGACCACCGCAAGCAGTCGCACTGAGGAGCAGCGTGAGGAGTTAGAGGAGCACGCCTTTCAAGCCAAGCACGCCACGCATGTAACGCTCTCACTCGTGCTTGTTCTCGCATCTTTTTTGGCGCACCGCATGTTGTTGTGTGGCGATTCGTGGACATTAAAGCCTGTTCTCGCGACGTCCCTTTGTGTTCACGGGCCAAACGCTGGCTGGCACCTTGTCCATCGTCCGCTGCCTAGCGCCTTCGTAGAACAGCCCATTTAACCCTCTGAGACGTGAGGGTTCCTTCAGACTCGTGGCTAGCGACAGCTTTAAGAGCATAGGTATTGAGGTTGTGCACCATGCCCCAAGGTCGCTCCCACGGTAAGATCCCCCCCCCCCAGTGGGCCCCTCACGGCGACGGGCCGGAACGTGAAGTTGTGGAAAACGTAGAGCGGACCGGGCACGGATTTTATCGAGTTGCTAAGATGTCTACAAAAGCTCGTAAATAAAACCGAAGCGATTCTGATTCAAATATACAAAAGGCACCGAATTCTTAAGCCGGTGATAGCCGTGAAATTTTGCAGGGATCCGAAATTTGGAGGGGGTCCGATCCCACTGGGTACTGGCCTGGTTTTCTTAGTACAAGTTAAAACGCTATATGACTCGAGGAATTGACCAGTTGAACCTAGCTAGAGCAGCCAGTGTTCGCAATGAACCTTGGAGTTTTGCTTGACATGCGTAAGCACTGGGATGTAAACTGTGAATAATTAGAGTGGGGTAATGCGACCTAGAAGTCCGACCTGTATTCTTCGTCCGAGCTAAGTACAAAAAAACGAAGGCGACCCTTGATAGGTAGGTGCTTCACTATTTCCGTGCTTGCCTTCGACACTTTCTTACCAGCTTCTGTCAACTCACAGCTCTATCGCGTCCACATTTTTCATTTGCTCTTCCATCTTATTTCCGCTTGCAATGCTCAGTTTCCGCTGTTCTTGTCCCGCTTCCAAGCGCTTCGCTGATTGCTATGCTGTCCGCATGCGTCTATCCGCTGAAACGGTCCCTTTCACTGTTTCGACTCGCCCGTCATTCATGCTATTTCCAAGTTTTTCTGACCATCGGAGGAATCAGGAAAATCGGTCCATACTTTTTTAATTGTCTTCCGATGAGAAGCGAGAAGTTGTGCTTAAGGACGTGGAGACAGAGGTTCATAGCCTCGACATTCAATAGGCCTTCATTAAAGCTGCCGAAGTACGCATTTCAGGCAATCTCAGNCGCTTCAGTCGCTCTGCTTCTTTGCCCTCAGCATGACCACCGGCACCGTGACGGGAGTTGTCGACGGCATTGACATTCACGTTAATGTCGTCAAGACGAGGTGCTTGACGCTTAAGCCGCTCAGCTTCCTCCCCCTCTGGCTCTTCATGACCTCCGACGGGCCCATGACGACCACCCGCAGAGGCTCCCGCTCCATGGTGGGAGTTGTCGACGGCATTAACATTGACGTTGATGTCGTCAAGACGAGCGGCTTGACGTCTATGACGACGCTGCGATTGTGACTGAGTCTGCTCCTGGGATCCGTCACCGCTTTGGCTCTGCGACTGCGTCTGTGACTGTCCGCCGGTGTTTCCTGCATGGTCGGGGTGCCCCGGAGCAGCGGGTCCGTCGTGGCCTGCGTCATCATCCGCGTGAGGCTCTCCATGTGGTCCTGGATGAGAGGGTCCGGCAGGCTCCGGATGAACCGGGTCGGCTGGTCCTGGATGGGAAGGTCCGGTAGGCTCGGGGTGGGACGGCACGACTGGTCCTGGACGGGATGGTCCTCCATGGTCGCCTTTTCCGCCATGATGACCACGTTCTGAGCCGCCGTGCTTCGAGTTGTCCGTCGCGTTGACATTGACGTTGATGTCAGCTAGAAGAGGGGCCTGACGCTTGATGCGCTCTGCTGCTTCGGTCTCCGGAACCTCGGGGCTGCCTGCCTCGACGCCATCATGTCCACTGGCTCCACTTGGGCCGTGTCCACCGCCATGACCATGACGAGAGTTGTCCACTGCATTCATGCCAACGTTGATTGCGTTCAGTGGGTCGGTCTGGCGCTTCAGACGCTCTGCTCCTTCACCTCCCGAATGACCGTGACGGCTGTTATCTTCAGCCTTGACGTCGATGTTAATGTCCTTCAAAGCGTCAACGCTGCGCAGATCTAAATGCCCATATATAAGAAACCACAAAACAAAAGTTTCGTGAATTGAACCGGTCAATAGTTTATCAAATCAACTTACATCGCTGCCCATAGGCCTGAGAGAGTAATAGAACGAAGGGAACCAACGCGACAGCCTTCAGGTAACGGCTCATGACAAATTGGCTACGGATCCCGGACTTGAACCTGGGTGGAGACCGCAGTGGAGTGTGGAGACTCACAAGTGGATGCGTTCTGTCATCACTGGTGCGCTTAAGTAGGCATAGTGTTTGCGACGATCTACGCCTACTAATGCTTGTACAGCTGTCTGAATAAGCGCTCGGCGTCAGTCGCTTCAGACACATGAAGAATTTCACGTCTGCCTACAGCTAGGGCGATCACTGCTCGCTATGCGTCACACTAGAAAATGTGACGCTGTGTGCGTCGCAGTTAGTGACTCGCTAGACTGGTGCAAAACCCCGAGCAGCGACCCTACGTCGATCACAAGCCTAGTAGCCTTTTGTTTGCACAAACTGATTTGGATGCAGGAACAGTGCAGTGCTTGGCCAGATCTCGATTAATGACAGCGTCGAAACAGCCCCAATGGCCAGGGTCCTATGCTTCTATGCAAATTTTCTTGCTAAGATGTTGCTAAGCAGGTGTTCCCGGGCCCGTTAAGCGTTTCCCGACCCATCTGCAGGTTTCTCATTCCGCCATTTCACGGATATCCGGTCTCTTTTTGCAAACAAGGTAACGTTTACAGGAACTCCTTCTGCTCGTGTTCTTCGTGCTGCTCGGCATGGTGCTTTTTGCATCACTAGTCTACTACGCCGAGCGAGTCGAGAACAACCCGGAGAACCAGTTCGAGTCGATTCCCGTCGGTCTCTGGTGGTGAGTAAGTTCTTCCTTATGCTAGTGTCATCGGATTTACCGAACCGAATCCATGATTCAGGGCCATGATCACGATCGCAACGATCGGCTTCGGCGACGTCGTCCCGAAGACCTTCCTGGGCATGGTCGTCGGGTCCTTCTGCGCTCTGATGGTACGTGTGCCAGAAGGGATGGGAACATAAACGACAACGTCTCGTTTAGGGTGTTCTCACCATCGCCTTGCCAGTGCCTGTGATCGTCTCGAATTTCGCCATGTTCTACTCACATGCACAAGCGAGGTAAGTATGCATCCCATTACTGCTTGGACTCGTCGACATTTATGCTGCAAGCTATGAGCAATTTTTGCTTCGGGCTAATCATCAGGACGTTTCACTGTTCGAATCGGCAGTGCGTAGCCGGAGTGGGCTTACCGGTCATAGGATATGCCCCTAATTTCCCAAATGGGTAGGCCAAACTTAATCGAAAAAATTCGTCGTAAAGACTCATTTTATTTTTTTTTGCCTGCGATTGGGAATCAGATGATGATCGGTGACTATTAAAAACACCTATCGTAACATTTATTTAACGCGAAAATGTAAGGAATGCCCTGATTATTTTGAATTTGGTGTGGAGCTGACTGCCCGGGCTACTCGCGGTTTTAACCGCATACCGTAACCACGTACCAACTCCAAATAAATGCGCAACTTTGTCGAAGTTACCGTCGCCATGGATAGCATCTCCATTAATTACCGCTGTTAGTAAACGTCGTCATTGGGCGCCCGTACCGTACGCCGAACCGTACCGACCCTTCTTGATCCTTACTGCCGTACCGTACTGACCTACCCCTACCGAACCGTACTGTCGTGCCGTCGAACGGCCATTCCAGTACGATACGGGTCGTTATAACGGTACGACACCAGTACGGCTCGTACTCGTTTATAAAATACCAAGGAATCGTACCGTACTGCCGTACTGGAACTTCACCCGTACCGTACATACTGGTCCCGTACCGTGCCGTAGAACATCAGTACGGTACGAGACGGCCTTGTCTCCAGTACTGTCGCCGACCTTTAACTATTAACTGACGACGATCCCTTACCTCTCTCTGTAACCCCAATGGGACATTCAGGTCTAAGCTTCCGAAGAAGCGTCGAAGGGTCCTTCAAGCGCACGAGGTAAAGCCTCAGGTCGGCCGGAACATCACCGCCACGCTGCTCGGAGCCATGGCAAATCGGCCCGTGGGCAATGCGGTCCAAACGACGCTCAACAACATGTCGAACCCGGTCACTTCGATGCTGATGCCGTTCCCCGCGCACAGCCTGCTGATCTCGCAGACGACCGCGAGAAGAAAAGACAGTCAGTCGAGCGCGGAACGGGCGGATGGATGCACGCACAATCACAGCCGCGCGTCGACCGTGAACAGCGCGTCGAGAACGGGCAGCGGCTGCAGTCCAAAGCGGAAGACATCTCGTTCCGGGAATGGGCCTAAGATGCTTTGAAGACGGATAAAGTGGTATTTTGAACAAACGACTGAACAAGAGCTCGGCGCCCTGGGCGCGGTTCCAAGCAAATCTAAAGCCAATTCGGATTCCTAGGAAACGGCAGTTATTCTATTCCGTTTACAATTCCAACTGAACCCATTTCTATCATTAACTAGCTTCAAGGTCGTTTTTGGTATCACTCGATAGCCTATAAATGTTGTGTAAAACCCCAAAGTTTTAGTTTGATCGGATATTCCGAGAAAAAACTTATGGCCCGAAAAAAATTATGATTGCATGCGTTAAACAAGCAAAACATGTTTGATCAGCCGGAGGCGCATACGCTTCCCGAGAATTTAGCTACTCGATACAGTTGGAGAGATAAAGCGTTGCATGGAATGGTAATGCTTACAACTGTTCACAAGTGGTAGCGGGTGGTTCAAAGAAGTGTTTGCAAAGCTCCCACATTTTAAGAACGGTCCCTAACCCCATTGAGCTCTGGTGTCCGATTACAACACACCGCGAAATTTTGGACCCGGTATTGAACAGTTCCGCGCTAGGCAGAAAACTTGAAACAGAAAAAAAGAAAACAGAAAACTCAGGGCAAGGCCGTAAAATTCGTTAAATTTCCGCCAAAATCCGACCATCTTCGATGCGAGTTTCAAGAATATCTTGTCACCGCCGTACTTCCGTCTCGCCATAAGAGTGCAACAGTATATGTGAATACATTATGATAATGCCTTGTGCCCTTACGCCGGAAGTAGTTGTTTTCCAGTACGAGCCTTTAAGGCTAGCAGCAACGAAAACAGCGGATTATGTCCTGGCGGTACTACCAGGTTTTACGAACAACGTTCGATGTACTATTGAGAGACTGATTGTTTGCAACTTTGGCTGGTTCTATGTGTGTCATCCACGTCCTTTCTCTGATGAAAACACCATGACCAGCAAGCAACCGGTAGGGTTTAAATATGTAAGGCGGAAGCGGACAACACATAGAGCCCTTCAAGTCATCGAAAGTTCGTCGTCTACATTGTCCTTGGCAGTATCGTCGATCAGCTAAGGTAACGACAAGTCCGCAGCGTCTGGCTCTTTAACCGTACCCCCTACTCATCGAATCGACCTACCTGCCAAGATTTAAGCTATCAAAGTCTTTCTTACCTGGCACGAACTAGCGCGACCTCGTAGCCTGCACTTACAAGCAGGGGCGTACCGAGGGGTAAGGGGGAACCAAGGCAATTTTTCACAAGTTTCAGAAGACAATTAGAGGAAAAGGTGTAATTTTTAACGAAATCCTGTCATTTGCTCTATCTAAAAACGTGCCCGCGGCGGGCTTTTCTAGGTTAACATACCTTAGAACCGCCTTGCAGACCCATAAATGCGTCAATTTTGCAAGGTGAATTTTGCCAAATAAGCCTTGAAACCCTCGCTAGCGGCGCCTGCGGCGGGCATTCTAGCGGATCTTGTTGGTTATAGGGGGGGGGGAACTTTAGGGGTGGGGGAAAAATAGGTCGCCAACTTTAGGGGTGGGGGAAACTTATAACCTTCGGAAACGCTTGTACTACTCTTCGAACTCACTTTGAACGCTCAAGACACCACATTGGGCCCGAAAAGTCAAGAAAAAACTTTTCAGAATAATTGACCACAACCAAAGGGGGGACCCTTTGGTTTTGGTGTTTTCCCCCACCCATAACCAATAAGCGGCCATTATTTATTTATAATTCTTTTGCTGTGGATAAGTCACGGTAAGTGGTTATGGTAACGCCAATGAAGCATTTAAGGATGCCTTGGCGCTGAATGATGCAACATGACTTTCCCCCACCCCTAAAATTTTGGGCCATTTTTCCCCCACCCCTAAAGTT
>JNEY01000014.1:185710-195940 GCA_020875895.1 Aphelenchus avenae
TCGGCGTCGCGCTTAAGGCGGTCGCTCCAAGCGTAATGCTCAGCAGGTTCCCATTTTCGGCCTCCCTTCTCGTAATATTGCATACCGATGCGAATAGCACGTAATAGGCTAAGGTTGTCGCTGCACTCGACTTCCACGACGCGGGATTCTTGTCCTTATCGCGGAGCTTCTGCTTCTTCTCGATGCACGCAGGCTTCGCCGGGACGATCCTAGCAGCGGTTTTTCGCTCACGGCACCCGGCGGAGACCGATGTTTCGCAATACCCGTAATTAGGTCAAAGATCAAAGATCACCTCTATTGCGAAATCGTGGGTCCAAAGTACAGTCGTTTCGCATTGGCTTTCGACAGACCACAGCCAAAAGACATGAAGGAAGACTACTTAGAAATTTAACACCTACGTACTGTATATATGTATATACGTAGGTGTAGCTGTATTTCTGTAGCTAATAAGGCTTTAAAAATGTCTATCGAATTTATAGCACTTTAAATTCCCGCGGTTTGCCTAAATGGCTCCCCAGGACAGCGCCAAGGATTTGAATTCGCGCTAAGCCCCTGACTGGATACTGCCACGACTGGTCCTGACACGAAAGGTCGAGGTGCGGGTAATAGCGCGAAAGCCTGAGGCCACGCCCACTTTGGGTCCCAGCACTAAAGGTCCCAGCACGACTGTGTGACAAATGCCAAGGATTTGAATTCGCGCCAATGCCTGATGGCCCGCCACGAAAGCGCCAAAAGGCTCTGGAGGGCTCCTTGAAGACTTATTGACAGCCGGGTGTCATTAAAATCATTCAAAATTAAATTTAAAATAAATTCCCTTTGATATATGCCGACGGAAAGGCCCGAAAAGGTATACAAAAGATTTGAATTTCCCGCAATTACACTGAAACACAACGCCAAGGATGGTCCCGTCACGAAAGGTCAAGGTCATTGATAGGCCGCTTGGGTATGCGTGGGGTTTCGGATTATCGATTGATTGCGACTTTTGGACCAGTACAACTACTGGCGTACCTAGAACCCATCCAGAGGGGGGGCGAGGGTAAGGGGGGACCCTTACCTATTTAAAAAATGCCTTGGTCCCCACTTTGGTAGTTTTCTGAAGTGTCCGATTTTGACCCCCTTAACGGTTTAAAACGGGGATTTTGGTGTTTTTAAAACTAATATAGCCCGCCGCAGGCGCCGCCAGAGCGATTTTTACTCTTATTTCACAAAAATACTTGAAAATTTGAACGGAATGTGTCAAAATTACACAAATTCCTGAGTTAGAAAAACTTACTTGGTCCCCCCTTACCCTCGCCGGGCCTTCGGTACGGCGAGGCGGGGGCCGGGCCCCCTCGCCCCCCCCCCCAGGTACGCCCTTGCTGCATCTCTGAGACACTAAGCACAAGTAAAGAAAAACACTGTGTTCTCCGTGCTAGACATTAGCGTTTTGTGGTGTCCGTAGCTAACACCCTTCATCGTAGCATCACCGCGCACGTTAATAACCCACATATCTAAGCGAGTCGACGTTGGAAAACGTTGCTATTTTGACATGCAAATACGCATTCGGACCATTTGGACAATGGCGTTGTATTTATTTTCGCGACCCCCGCCTATCTCACAAAATGGCGGCGCTGTTATGCGACATTTCCATTCAAGACGCCGAAGGGAGTTAGCAAGCAGATAACCTTTGTTCCCCGTACCAGGCATTCACAGTTGCGTGATATCCTTAGCTAGCATTTTCCTGGTAGCTCTGACGCTGTCTGGCACGCACCGCTTTCTGGGACCTTGTCATCGGGATCGCAGTGGCAGCCAGGAAATCGACCTTAATCATCCAAAAGCGGGCTTCCACTCGGCCATAGTCATAGGCTAAAACTATCAGTGATTTCGCTACTTGAACGGCTGAGGCGGGGGTGATTTTCCTCCCTTCGGATCAGTTTTTCTAGATCGGGTTGCGCGGGTTTCGGCTACGGTTCTTGAAATTTAGACTTCTTCGAACTTTTTGAGCGCCAAATAAATGCCATTTTTTGCCAAATTTAGACGTTCTTTGGTTGTAAGTCCCCGGATTCTTAATAAGAAAGAATAAGTCGGCCGTGTGGCTCCTAGCAGTGGACCGCCGAAAAATGCGCTACCGCCTCATAGTGACCACCCGCTCAACTAAACCCTGCTGATAAATCGTTTAGGTAAAAGATTGCACCATAGATCGACGAGTTTCGTTTCGCTTCGGTTTTTTTTGGTCGACGGCAAAATGTTCCTGCCATTGATCGTGACCCTCCTCTGCTCACTACCCTACGCACGCGAGCGATCCTTTGCACGACTTAAATGTCTTTTTGCACTCTCGTGGCGTGGGCCTTTAACCTCAACTAATGTTCCCGGAAGGCTGTTATGTATGTAGTGTGGAACGTGTGTACGCGAAATGACGTTGGGCCGTTGGCGACCGCTGGCTCCCAGAAGCGCTTCCCTGATGCGCTGGTCTCCAGTGCGTCTTGAACGTTGAGTGGACGAGCAGCCTTTGTAGACGACAAGTACCCGACCGCGGTCATTCTTCCTAAAGCCCATTCGTATTGATCGACCTGAATTTGTACTTCAACTTGTGTTCTGTCTTCGGCTACGTTTCGATTCATAGTAGCGACTTCGAGCTGACTTCGACTTGTACTTCGGTGCAACTCTAATCCGTACTTTAAGTCTAAGCTAATGTCGAACGTAATTCATTTTAAAAAAATCACACAATCGGAGTCAAAATAAAAGTTTTTAAGCCTAGCCATGGCACTGTTTTGGCAAGATGCAAAAGTGCTCTGAAGTTCGGTTAGACGCACTTCGCCCACGTTAATTTGGTATTCCACCCCGTAAATTTTGGAGTACACGCTCTTTAACATGCAGCATTCCCTTGTATTTTTCCTCTATATAGCTATAAGAACGATCGTCTATAAAGATCATGTGTAGGACGATGTCAGTGTTAGTTGTCTTTAACTTAAACCCGACTACACATGATGTCCGACTAAAGTTCGACTACAATTTCTACTAATTGTGCATTCACAATGAACACGACCTGCGTGGTTGAAGGAGCTACTGAAGTTGAGCATTGTGAATGGGCATTGACACCTCGCACAGATGGACTTTCCGAATTTAAGTTACCTAGGCCATATGCACGCATGACCTCTTTGTACCGCTTAAGTTGACCTTTCGCCTTGTCTTCGCGTGCCTAATTTGTCGTAGCATTGTTGTACTTCGTTAAGCCTCTTGAAGTTGTAGTGGGACTGATACGACACAACGCAGGCAGGTCTATAGGTTGTGGGCACTCAAACCAACACTTTCGTTTTCCGCACATTTGTGTGGTCTTGAAGGCACATCCGGCCGCCAGATTGACGTAAACTTTCGTTCGTTGTGCCCTTTATGTTTTGCGAGAAGACATGGTTTACGACCAAAGCGTTTGATACCACTTCCCGACCGGGGGAATGCATTACGGGGTGCGCGCACTCCACTTCCGTATTCGGGATTGATTGTTCTATTAAAAACGCCTGAAAACAATGGAAAAAACGTTATGAACAAATTTGGCTTGTCCCCCCCCCTCCCCCATCTACACCGCCCATCTCTTGTGGGCTATAGCGACCATTTTCCCTGATCATCCGCCTACTAACTGCGAGGTTCGCAACGACACTTACGAGCTGCTGCTCGCAAGCAACGACATTCAGCCTTGCAGCAGCATTTTTCCCACTCGGTCTAGTGATGCTTCTCCTTCCAAACGCCCTTTGCACTTAAACCTCGTATAGTTCCTGGACACTACCTAACGATGAGCAAACCCCTTTTATAGTCTTCCTGTACGCAAATGTTTCTAGATCGTCCACCTTGCAATGTACAACCTCAGCGACTGCGTGCACGTCCCTGACGTCCCGATGATGCAATCGATGGTCCGCGGAGTCGACTGCTTTACAAAGGCTTTCTCCATCGTTCTCGTCGTCGTGAACTTACCGCTACCGTGTGTAAGGACTAAGCCCATTCCGATGCACGTGAATCTTAAGGTAAGCTAAGCAGCGGAGCAAGCAGATCTCGCTGCCGGACTACTATGGCGCGTGCATTTCCCACCGCTTAATGTTGCGGAGGGATGAATTTGTATAGTTCTTGTTTTAATTTTCTTTTGATTTCGCCAGAACAAGGAAATCATTCAAAGCTATGGATTTCTTATGAACACTTTTTGTGACAAATCGTGAAGTCCGGCTGATACTGAATGCCTGGTGATGCTTCTGGTATTGGAATTGTTTGTTCTCTTTTGTAGCATAGCAGGCAAAATTATAGTTTTCCCAGCTCGGTGTTTAGACGAACAAAATATCCGCAACAACTTGGCCCTTTTAGCGCCATATCGCAGATAATTCCACGTGTCATTCAGATTTTGCTCCTAAACTTTGCAACCGTCTATGTCGTGCACGTCCTTGCAATAACCGGGCTCTACGTGGGGCGGCAGGTAATGGTACTCGGATTAGGTCCAAAATGTGCATAGCATCAAACTTCAGATGAACATTCTGCTAGCCGACAATGACTGTCTGTCTCCTTGGTCGAAGTGGCAATGCCAGCTTCTCACTGGAGGTCGCTTTGGCACGACCGTCGGATTCACGCTTGCACATTGCACATTCGTAATCGAGCGTGCGGTAGCGTCGTATAGCGCGAGCAAGTACGAGAAGTCTGGATCGACGTTAGCTACTGTCTTCGTTGTCGCGAGCGTATGTTGTCGGTGATTGCGAACTAAGCGCGTTTTCGATTATTTCATGGCTGGGCGGACTTTTTACGAGGAGCGATACGGAGACCCAAGACTAGACCAACCATGGCCACCGCCACCAAGGGTTGGGGGATGGCCCATCCTAAAATTCGAAGGCTCGGAAAAGGAGGAAAGGGGGACCCTTATGATCGCGGCGGCCGGAGGGCGCCGCGAAAAAAGTTTACGAAAGCGGGGACCAAGCGCAATTTTGGTGCTCAATTTCTTGGCCCACCCTATAATTAGGATCCCCCCCCCAAACCTCGGTGCTCGATACGCCACTGCAGTTTTGGGTGAAGAGCTGTGGGGAACACAGAAAGGGCACAGATTCGACTTGTAAAAAAGTACCAAAGTGGGACCAAAGACATGCTGTGGTTTCCGGACACTCAAGAAGGCCCCTTGCCCATTGACTTGGATCCCGGGACTCCGTCTGGGATGATAGCTTTTCTTCCAAATTGTCAACTTGCACTCGTGCGGTCTGTCTTACATACGAGAATGCTCTAAAATGTTCTTTTTATAACCAGTTGGCGATCCTTTTTGTTTCGAGTCGAAAGAAGAATTTAGTGGGCTGGAATCCTTCTCTCTACAATATTCGTCTTCGACGGCGAGGAGCTTCAGAACAACGTCGACTGTATTTTCACTTTTACTATTGTTTCGAAGTGGACCGGCGCGATGTACATCTGCTTGGCGATCGACGTTACCGTCTGCATTGCCGACTTTGTGCTGGTCGTCGTTAGCATAAAGCAGCGTCGAAAGTAAGTCAGGATCAGCATACGATGGGACTAGCCTTATCGTGGGGCCGAGCTAGTGTGACGAAGCGTGGGATGCGGACGGACTAGTACTTCAGAAGACGACTCTGATAAAACACCAACGAGTGACCTCAGCCGCCTCCCGCGCACCCAGTTATTGACACCCCCAAAGCCCGATTTTAGGGTTTCTGAAGTCCAGAGATTTTCGTCAGGCCTAAGCTAAGGAACACCTGCAGGACAAGACGTGCCCAAAAAGTGGTTTTTTGTCCTGAAATGGTTAACTTTGGAGATGATGCGCCGTGCCAGACGTTTTGCCGTGGTTACGGCACGGCTCTACGGCACGGAGGGGCCCACTATACTTTACTTAGACGTACTACCCGTAGTCGTGTGCGTTCGAAATGATCAAGTCAACAATTGGAGTAAAACTCATCGAAAGTCAAAAACCAGAAAAGTCTTATAACGTCTTTTTGCTGGGCCGCGATATCGGCATGGCATGCGCCAAATAGCGTGACAAAACTGTCACCATTCGCTTGTTCCTCGAGGTCAGCGTGAGCGGCCTGTTACTTTAGTTCTATCGGTGAAGGGGCTTGCCGTTATAGTAAACATGTTTCGAAAGAGTTTTCACCTTTTGTTATTCCCATTGCGTGATTTTGCATCGAGCAAGCGATGCTATTAGGATGGATGAGGAAACCGAAAGGGGTGGAACAGACGGAGTGTTAGGAAACACAATTCAAACAAAACTACAAAGAATTTTTAATTGGGCAAAAATAATGGCCCAAGGTAAAAACTCGGTCTATATATTTCCTTCAAAAAGGAAGTTATTTGTTTGCAACAAAGACATGTGCTTTTCGTTTTTGGCTTATATTAGCTTCAGACATGGCTCCTAAGACTAGAGATGGCGGACACCCCCCCCCCCCGTTCCGTGGGTCATGCGGTGGCGAGCCCTCCCGTGCCGTGGAGCCGGGCCGTGGTCGAAAAATCTTACCGTGCCGTGATTCCAGAAATCACGGTTTTTGCACTTTTACGGCTATTCACCGCCACGGCACGGCCCCTAAAAACGGCAAAATTTGGAGCCGTGCCGTGGGCCGCTCCATGCTGAGCACTCCCGTGCCGCTGAGCCGGGTCGTAATCCCCGTCTCTACATAAGACGAGGTCTAAGCTTGACACCGCGCCGGGTTCCAAGCTCATTAAACAACTTCCAGAAACCTGCAAGACTACTCGCTGCGGAAGTCTTACCAACTGAAGGAGAACGTCCTTACGACGAAGATCATCTTTCCTTGCTCGCTGGTACACACAGGAACTTTCGCCGCTTACCTGCTCGTCAACAACATCAGCTATTCCCTCCTGGCCGGACGCGGGCTCCCGTGGGCTGGCGCCATTCTTGACGCCACTCAGCTGGTGAGGCATTCGAACTTGTCGTATCGGTCGAAAAGCTAGCACGAGGATCGCCTCTCCACCGGGGTCCGGGAGCCAAGAACGACCAGATTACAAAATTAACATCTGATTCTTGATTCCGATCCCAAAAAGCTGGCCGATATTCGATGCCGGTTGTTAAAAGTACATTAGCTCTCTTTCAAGCTCTATCCAAGGCACAAAGGTGCCCAGCGAGCGGGCGGGAACCGGAGGATCCGGACATTTCGGCAGATTTAAAAAATGGTCGACGTCCGGTGCCGCTTCCGGTGCCCGGCCAGCCCTAGTTCGCGCAAATAACGTAGCCTAACTTTTAGATAATGTCGCTCTACATTTATGCAACGCTTCTGTTCTTCCACTTTGCACGACGACGGGCCGCTAACAAAGGCCTAGTGCAACCTGAAATGCCCGGCGTCGATCAGTACTTCGAACAGTTTCGGCGACAAATCGCTTTTCGCTGAGAGGAAGAATAGTGGTTTGAATAATGCCAGGAACTATTGGTCCAAAGCAGTCATCACCGTTTCATCGAACACGAAACAACAATTGCATTAGGCCGGGCATTTCAATGTGGAAAGGAAACTAGCTTAAAAATGATGAGACTTCGAACAACGAAATTGTTGTCGAAAATAACTTGCATGCATGCTTAAGCACAAGAAGCTTGTCATTTTTCGCGTTGAAAGCAAGGTAAAATCGGAAACAATGATCAATGACAAAGCGCAATTCAGTCACTTATGCAGCAACACAATTATTGGTAGCACTGTTATGACGACGAAACGCTGTTAGAATTTCGAACAATTATTTAAAATGGTTGTACGTTTTGAGTTGAGCTTCTTCTTGCGGACTGCACCTGCACTTTTTGCTATTTGCAACGTCGGAACACCAGGGATGCTCAAAGCCGCATGTGTCGGCATTATTCGGACAGTCCGGAAAGTACCTGAAAACGTAATTCTCGTTGGTTTCGTACAACGTGTGCGTTAAACAAGGAAGTACACCGATCCGGTGGTATCTTTAACTTTCGCATTCCGACGTTCCGCTTCCGATTGAAAAAAAACACGAGTTAGGATACTTAGCATTGCATTGGACATAACACTGGATACTGTGGCCCGCCAGTAGCCCCAAGAGCAAATCTTCCCTATATTTCTTATAGTTTACCTTAAACTTCGTTTGTTCTGGACTCCGGGTACCGAAGTTTGCCTTGGGCGTTTGGAAGCACCATTTGGAGGCCTGCATCGATTCCTAAGCCATTTGGCTTCCCCGATGTCTGGCACCGGGTAGCTTGCCACGCAGGATTCCGTTCCATGCTGACGATACACGCCACAGGACTGCGTTGCAAGTATATGTCATAAATCAGTGGCAAAAAACTTAGTAAGTTTCGAAGAACTTTTTTTAAACCTTACGCTTAGCTTGGACCAAAGATGCTTAGGTATTCGTTTGACTAACACAGTGCAAGCATGAGCGTACCCCGAAAACTTTTCCGATTACAACTCTGCTTCCATGCTTAATATTGCAAACTTACGGGCACTTTCCGAGAGTTGGATGATAGAAATTGCAATGAGCGCCAAAACCGCAGCCCGATGTGCAATGGAAGAAGCATGTCGCCGGGAGCTTGAGCGGACCTAAAATCAGACTATTCTTTGTTGCCGAGGATAACTAGGAATACCGTTCCGCTTATATTGGCGTTTCTCCCGAGTGGGGACGCGCGGCGGCGCGGGAGGTGGCACGGCAAAGCTCGGCTGCGTTAGCGTGAGCGCCTGTAGTGCCGGACCAACTGGCGGCGGATGCACGCTGAACGCTGGCGGCGCTGCCGCAGCAGCAGACGTCGAAGGTGTCATATGCGGCGGGCCGACGAAACCAATCGGCCGTGACGACGCGGATGTCGGATATGCTGTGGCAGCTGGCAGCACTGCCTCAGCGGCAAAGGATGCCGACGACGAAGGGGCTGCCGCTACTGATGGGTCAGCAACATCGAGTCGCCGAGCCGGATCGATTGACGGTGGTTGGCGCACGAGGACCGGTGGCAGCACTGCGTCAGCGACACAGGTTGCCGCCGCCGCAAAGGAAGTTTGTTGAGGCTCGGTGATCGGCGGCATTGCCAGAGCGGTATGCCGTGGCTTGGTGTCTGCCATGAGAGCCGGTGCTGGCAGAACATCTTGCTTCCTGGTCAAATGCGTTGGTTCGTCACGACTTTCCTGCACCTTCGTGGTGAAAGCATCAAGCGTCAAGCTCGCATTTGCTAGAAAATGTCGTTTGTAGCGGGCAGTGACGTAGCTACGACCCCCCGGGAGGGGAGCCGCACCCAAGGGGGGAACCCTTACCTATTTCTTATGCCTTGTGCCTTGGACCCCCCTTTGGCAGTTTTCCGAAGTTTCCCATTTTTGGCTCATAGCGGTTTCTAACATTGATTTTGGAGTGTTTAAACCCGAAATAGCCCGCCGCAGGCGCCGACAACAAGCGTTTTCGGACGTTTTTGGAGTAAAATTCACCGAAAATTTGAGGTCTGAATGGTTTTGAGTCTTAAACAGCACATGTTTTGTCTAAAATGGCCCGCCGCAGGCGCCGCCAAAAAGGTTTTAAAGGCTTCTTGAGCAAAATTGTGTTGAAAATATGTTTTGCGTTGGTCCCCCTCCAGCCCCCCTAGCTACGCCCTTGGTAGCGGGGATCCGATTCGGCAATAGCATGAAGCTTAATATCGAATAATTAAGAACGTCGCGCAGGCACTGTAAAAATGTGAGCAGAAAGAACGAAAACTATGGGTGAGGCTCAAGTTTTAGAAATCGCATACATATATACTCTCCTTGTTTTTTTGTTCCTTATTTAAATGTGTACTTTTTGCAAACCTTTTGTAAACTCTAGTAATTTCCGCACTATGATAATTCAGCTGCCAATTTTATTTTACTTGTCCCTGAAATTGAAACCCGAGCAACTAACCTTCTGAGGCGCATTTCGAATATGCAAAATACGTTGTCCCGTTCACTCGGCGAGCGGCTGCGTCTAGGGGCCCCTGGGCCTTGTAGATGTCGAGACCGCGATCAGCGTAAACCGTCCATCCGTTATCGAACCTGCAAATGCAGCTTATAATGCATACAACACTATACACTTTGCAAAAAAAACGCAAAGCGTATCCTTTGCATCTCATCGTTCGAATGTTATCGTTCGATAGACCTTCGAAAGTTAGTTAAGCTCGAAACTACGGGCGATTTAAAAATTTGACTTCTTCCCAACAATGATATTTTGCCGAATCGGGCCTATGTTCCCTCATTCGAAAAGTTGCTTTGGCAACCCCTAGCTGCTTAAAAAAGTTGACGTCATTACTGTCCTGATTCCTCCCCCCCCCCCCCCCCCGACCTT
>JNEY01000014.1:207007-262034 GCA_020875895.1 Aphelenchus avenae
GGGGGGGGGGGCCTCTATCGGAAAAATACGGTATTAAGGGAACAAAAAAACTCCTGTTGTCCATAACATTTCGCAAAGGGAGGGCAGCACACGCTAGTAATTTTCGACTACGGACAACCAGTGTCATGCTTTATTTTCCGGACCTTTTTGCATAAATAACTATCGCATCACGTCGGCTCTTTGATCCTTCCAGCCAGCAGCTCGATGGTGTCCAGGAGTCCAAAATTTCAACAAAAATTGCTCAACCAGCGTCGCTTGCGACGATTTTGCATAATAACAACAGCGCATTCATCATCATCGTTGCCCCCGAATGGTCACGTACTCTTACCGTTCTTGCAATGACGTGCGATTCCTAACAGAGCTTTTTAAAAATTTCAAAACGGGCTTTTAAATGTACGATCCTCGGAAAAAACTTAGACGTAGTTTTGCACAATCGTTTCCAATATTAAATAAAGCTCGGACTTTGCAAAGCCACAATCCAAGGACAAGGCCTAAATTCGCTTCTGGATGGAAGGTTATCGCTCGCTTCGAGAAAAATCCGTGGAAAAAACAGGCCGAAAAAGGAAAAAAAGTTAGTGAAAGGGATCGCGTCGTTGGCTATATTGGTACACCGTGTGCTCAATCGAATGCCCAAACACGACACTTCTCAAGCCCATACAGAGGATATTTGTATTCCACGCGTACGAAAACCCAAAATGTCTTCTTTCTGCCCGCACTCGGACGCATGCGATAGCGTGCTTGTCATAGAATGCAAGAAGCAGTCACCCGGGGTGACTCACCCCTTGACCCCCCAAGTGTGTTATAAACGTCCTTCACCGGTGTAAAGGTTTGTAAACATGATTTTCACAGCGTGGTCGAGGTATCATTTTCCACGAAGTAATCTCTTTTTTTTACAAAAATTCGAAGCGTTGGTTCTCACGAAGTGACGCTTCAAGTCATTTTCACGAAATGATTTCACGGACCGACCCTAGCCTTTGGTAATCGCGTTCGGAATTCAGCCAAAAATTTTATTTTCCGAAGAACGTGTTGCAAAGTGTCGACCATAGGTAATCAAAGTGTTCAAGGAATCAAATTTGAAGAAGCATGACGAGGTTGCTGCACCTCCTCATCACCGACTCTCGATTGATCGAGATCTGCCCAAGCGCCACGCAATTCAAGCATCCAGAACAGTTTGTGCAAACAAAGAGCTACTAAGCGTCTGGTCGACGTAGAATCGCTGCTAGGGCTTTTGCACCTCTAGCGAGTCACTAGAAAAACGAGCATGAGCTCACATTTTCTAGTCTGACGCATAGCGAGCTGTGATCATCTCGGTTGTAGGCAGCCGTCAAATTATGCGTGCCTGACCCGGCTGAAGCCAAGCGCTTATTCGGTTAGCTGTACAAACATAAGTAGGGTAGATCGTCGAAGAACAGTCGCTACTTAATGGCGACAGTGATGAGAGAAGGCATCCACTTGTGAGACTCCACAGTCAGTTCCGACTCCAAGTGCTCTCCGTACCGAAGTTGCCATGAGCCGTTATCTCAAGGCCGTCGTGTTGGTTCCCTTCGTGCTGTTGCTCTCTCAGACCTATGGGCAGCGATGTAAGTAAATCTATAAGCTGTTATTGGTTAATTTCAGCTATCTTTTCCTATCTACTGACTCAAATGTGGCTTTTTAGATCTTCGCAGCGTCGACGCTTTAAACGACATCAACATTGACGTCAAGGCCGAAGACAACAGCCGACACGGTCATACTGGCGGTGAAGAAGCCGAGCGTCTAAAGCGTCAGGTGCCTCGTCTCGACGACATCAACATCAAGGTCGACGCTGTCGACAACTCGCATCATGGCGTCGGTGGTCATGTTGGAGGTGAAGAGGCCGAGCGTCTGAAGCGCCAGGTCGACCCGCTAAACGCAATCAACATTGGTGTGAACGCCGTGGACAACTCTCGGCATGGTCACGGTGGTGGACATGGATCAAGCGGAGCCGGTGAACACGATGGTGGTCATCATGATGGCGGCGTCGAAGGTAGCTCTGAGGTCCCAGAGGTGGAAGGAGCAGAGCGTCTGAAGCGTCAGGCCCCTCGTCTGGCAGATATCAACGTCAACGTCAACGCAACGGACAATTCGAAGCACGGAGGCTCCGGTCGCGGTCACCACGGCGGAAAAGGCGGACACGGCGGTCCTTCTCATCCAGGACCAGCTGGTCCGGCTCATCCAGAGCCTGCCGGACCTTCCCATCCTGGGCCAGTCGACCCGGCTCATCCTGAACCGACAGGACCTTCTCATCCAGGACCGCATGGAGAGCCTCATGCGGATGATGGCACAGGCCATGATGGACCCGCTTCTCCAGAACACCCGGGCGACCATGCAGGCGGAGATCACGGCGGACAGTCACAGACGCAGTCGCAGAGCCAGAGCGGCGCTGGTTCCCAGGAGCAGAGTCAGTCACAGTCACAGCGACGTCATAGACGTCAAGCCCCTCGTCTTGATAACATTAGCGTCAACGTGAATGCCGTGGATAACTCTAAACATGGATCCGGGTCTTCTGCAGGTGGTCGCCATGGACCAGTTGGAGGTCATGAAGAGCCTGAGGCTGAGGAAGCCGAGCGTCTGAAGCGACAGACGGACCCACTGAACGCTATAAACATTGGGGTAAACGCCGTGGACAATTCTCACCATGGTTCCGGTCACGGTGAGGGCGGCGCAGGAGACCACGGACCGTCGGCTGGCGCTGAGAATCCCGAACAGCCATCGGGCGAGGAAGTCGAGCGTCTGAAGCGTCAGGCGCCTCGCCTGGACGACATCAACATAAAGGTTGACGCTGTCGACAACTCTCATCACGGTGCCGGAGGTCACTCTGAAAGCGAGGAAGCCGAGCGTCTGAAGCGCCAGGCCGACCCACTGAACGCAATCAACATTGGTGTGAGCGCCGTGGACAACTCTCGTCATGGTCACGGTGGTGGACATGGACCGAGTGGAGCCGGTGGAAACGCTGGTGGACATCATGGCGGCGATGAGGGCAGCCTCGAGGTTCCCGAGACTGAGGAAGCTGAGCGTCTGAAGCGTCAGGCCCCTCGGCTCGACGACATCAACATCAAGGTCAATGCTGTGGACAACTCTCGACATGGCAACGGTGCTGGCCATAGCGGCGGAGATGGTGGACAGGGCGAAGCAGAAGCCGAGGGAGCCGAGCGACTTGCTCGACGTGGTTAATTTCTCGAAGACGGTACTTTGACGAAACCACAGTTTGTTTCCAATATACCCTTCGACTGTTGGCAAGTAAACGCATACCCCGTATCGGGTTAGAACAACCGAGACATCACGACTGCTGAGTAGGCGCACCCAGTTTTTTCGTTACTTGTTTATGCTAGAAAGGAACGTCGCGTAGGCGGGTCTAGCTTTGACACCATACCTGGAGTCGCCGGAACGAAATCCGAATGCCAGGTCCGAGCCACAGAACGCATCGAATCCGCATTTTAAAACGTCGGTCATTGCAAAGTCGGTCATTGCAAACATATCAATAATGTCAACAGCAACCCGTCCTTCGAAGCGCGGCAGCATAAACGGACAGTCTGGTACGGTTTTTTTGTAGTGCTAAGTACCTAGTAGAGAGTCAGGCCCTAAGCTTCTGTTCTTAAGCATGCGGCTTAAACTACGATTCTAAGCTGACAAGAATCCCGTCGGCACAATCATTACGTGCAGCATTGTGCAGCGAAGTCCGAAACAAACAAATCGTACGTCGGATTTATTTCTAACTCAAAAGATTCAAAGTTAGCGCAAGTTGACAAGCAGCAATTAACTAGATTGTTCCCATGCCTTTTGAAAGGCTCAGTGAGGCATCGTTGTATGTAGAAAGTTAACAGTTTCTTGTCGCTGCGATTTCTCGAATAGGTGACGACTTCTCTTTTGGCGTTGTGACTAGCGACGTGACTTTCCCTGCAACTGAACCCCACGGACATCATGAATTTGTCAAGCATAGTTTGATCGTCGTACACACGCATGTTGATGCAGAACGATTCCAATCGTCGCTCGTTCCACAGCTAGAATCAACCAGTGGTACTAGTCAGTTAGGGGATCAGTACATTGTGGGGATGGGTCCCGCAAACTAAATCGATTAAGGGGGAGGGATCAAAAAATTTCACAACCAACTGATACGTCGTCCCGTGTTGTTCAAACCTCACATTTGGCCAGTGTTTCTGTGAACTGCCTAAGTCACTGACTTTTAGTGAACTGAACTATCTGAACTGACTTCGTCCTTCAATTCAGTTCCGTTCATTGCGAAAAATTCCGAGTAATCGGTAACACTGCACTTGCCTAGAGCTGGGACCGATACCAGATATCGGTATCGGTCTTCCGATACTATCGGTGCATTTTGGAGGTATCGGTATCTGTCAAAAAACGATACTAAACCGATACTTAGACAAGGCGCCGCTAGGCGCGACCCGAACGAATTTTTGCTACAATTGACAAATTTTTACTTAAATTTCATCGATGTCGCCTGCGGCGGGCCTGGTATTTAAAGTTGTTTATGCAGCAGGCACATAGCAAGGTAGCGTCCAGACTTGACATAGCACTTTTTGGACTCCACCTCTACCGCACTTCCCTTGCCGACTATGCCAAAAATGGAAACCGGATTAATTTCGAGTTCCAAGAAATGTACACAAAAATTTGAAGAGGCAAACTACTAACCGTTGACGGTTAGAGAAAGAGGCCCGCCGAAGGTGACACTAATGCAAACGTAGGCGACAATTGGAGGAAGAGCCGTGAAAATTTTTCCTGGCGGCGCCTAGCGGCGGCCCAAAGACACATCTTTCGGGCCGCGTCCAAATTGACTTCAACATACCCTGGCTCAGTCGCCTTTTCAACTTTGCTCAACATTATCCTGACCCCCTACACACCCTATCGCATGTTAACCCACACGAGTTACCTCTACCCTTGGCTAAACAAATTGTTTTGAAGTATAGGTATCGGTTTTCCGATACTATCGGGTCATTTTGGAGGTACCGGTATCGCTATCGGTTAGTTTTTTGACTATCGGTATCGGTATCGGTTTAAATTTTAAAAGTGCCCAGACCTGACTTGGCCTGTTCTGGCGGTTAGCGATCGCGATACGTAATACTAGGGCCACCCATAATTGACTTGTCAAGCTACAATATCCGGTTAGCGTTTCTGCTATGGGAGTGTCCAGAAAATATGTAACGCGAACAGGGTGGGGAGGGTGTCACGTTACGCTAAGCACTAGATAAAATGGCCCGCGGCTAGGCGCCGCCCGACGAAATTTTCACTATATTTGTCAAATTTTTGACCAAAATTTCGTTGGTATCGCTTGCGGAGGGCCTTTTTTACCTCCGCCAGATTTTGGGGAGCTAAAAAGCGTGAAAAAGCCAATGTCCTCATGCTTAAGTCAGGAGAAAGAAAAGTTACCTTATTGATCTCTTGAAGGGTTTCGTAGCGTCTACCAAGTTGACCTTGAAGCGCATATGGCAATTGACATTCCTCGACGCTAACAAGCGTACGGTATGCAAGAAATGACTTGAATCGGATGTGGGCAGCACAAACGCACCAATGGCTTTGAGTGTGCTCGGGATGTGGATTTGTTCTAGCAGATAAGCCGTCTGCTCCATTGACTTGACAGAGAAATCCAACTGCTTCACGTAGGCCACGCTACGTAAGAATTGATTCATTGCATGCAGGAACTGTACGGAGACATCGATCGTTGTAAGTCCCACCATTATGTAGTCCGTACGTACTTTGCACATGACTGGAGACGAGAGGAGCGTTAGGTCGAGCCCCGCTACAATTGCCGACGGTTAAGTCTGTTCAAAGGTGACCACGAATAAATTGAATTAAATGAACGACCAATAATTACCGGGATAGATGGCGAGTTTTCTGACACCATTACTGCATAGAGCTTTTTCGACTTCCGTTTGGCCGACGAAGTACGTGGAACGCTCCTCCCTCCTTGTCTCTAGACGATGTGCAGAGAGAGTACATCCAGGGCCCCGGAGCACTGCCTTCACGAAGGCCACGCGAGACAACTCGGGCATGTTCTGCTTAAGTAGTCGCTTACGGCCCGGGACGGCTCGAATTAATTCGTTGATGCGTTCTTCACTAAAGGCCGTTCTCGGCAGAAAGCGCCGCACGTCGAGCACCGCACCGTCGGACACTTCAAGGCTTGGCGGTTCGAAGGCAATCTTTAAGTGATAAATGTCGAGAAAGAACATTTTACATGCATATGAAAACTAGCCCTTCGCGTGCGCTGACATCCAAGCATGTGGTGCCGCCTGGTACGTATGACTGCATGCATGCATGTCCAAAACATGGCAAATTACCCTGCTTGCCTTATGATAAATTTTATTTAAATGGTGTCGTAGTTGATAACTCTAGATACTCTACGCCGCGATGGGGCTGGTAGACATCGGCTAAATGGAAACTTTTTGCCAGTCAACCCAGCGCTTTAGGGTATAGTGATCTGAGCTGCCCATTCTCGTTGCGAATAGCGCACGCGAATGCGAAACTTTTGCCACACCACGATCGTGATTCTTATTGTTACGTCTAGTAGTAGGTGCAAAAATCAACGGTTTCCGCAACAAACTTAGCAAGTAGTTATACCTAAAGGAGACATAGCCACAAGACCAACCGCCGCAGGCGCAACCAACGCAATTTTCTGCGTATTGGATCATTTATGCCTAGAACTTTGATAAAACAATGCGACCCGGTAAAGACCTTTCTTCGCGCCACGCTATCACACCGGCGAAAGTGAGCATGCGAGTAATCGTAGGTCAGCGAGCACGGGTCCGGGACCGGCATCGACCGGACCGACAATAGGTTGCTTCCCAAAGAACAACATTGGGCGGGACTCATTTCGTATATCGTTTTGGTACCCTCCGTACCTTCCCTACCATTTGTTCCTAGTGTACTTGCCTCATCCGTAGAGAAATCGCACGAGCGGAGTTCGCATGAGCCAGCCGCGCGCTCGTTAAAGTCGTTAATCCTCTTGCGACAACACCAAACCGTCCCTACGTCATCGTCGCCGTAATTGGCGTCCTGGGTGCCGGTGAGCTTCATGGCCGTCCGCAGGGCACCCGCTAAGAAGCTGGCGACGGTAAAATACAGACGTCTGTCGATGTTGTTTGCTATGCTGAGAAGATCCCATGCGCTTTTTTGATCAGATTATTAGATGGCATCAGGCAACCCCGTGCAACCGGGCCCTAGGCCGCCGGGCAGTGCCAGATCCGGGCCCGGCCCGCTTGCGGAGCGTTCAGAAATCAAGTAAACATGGCATGGGGATCGCGGCATAGTAGACGTCAACATCGACATGCGCCGAAAGCAATAATTTTTGGCCGTCCAGAGCCAATTTTCACCACTTTCCTTACATCTTCACATGACATTTTGTTGGTGTCGCCAGCGACGGGTCTCTTTTTTGAATTCAAACCCTTTTAAGGAGTGTGGAAACTGATTTATTAAAACATTTTTTTTGCACTTGTACTGGATTCGGCTTGCGCTTTTCGTATTGTTGAGGGGGGCAATGTAGACAACTGTTGACAAAGAGCTAAATCATGTTGACGTTATTTCTGGGTGCTCCTTTAGGACCTGTCGGGGGCTTAAAAGTAAAAGCTTTTTCAACCATTTCTTACCAAGCAAGTTGAAACGTCATTCTGGTGGAGCCTTCGAAAGGATATAAAAAAACGTATACTAAACTCTTTCTACAGAGCAAAAATTCGACTGAAGGAAGCGTATCTGCCCGGTTCACCTATGTGATGTGATGATCAACTTGGTTAGAATCATCTGTCTTTGGGGCATTTACCGGGTCAACGGCGTACAGAGTAGACTTCGGCACCCGTACCGTTAAACGGCCCGTACCCGTACCCATACCCGTACTTAACGGTACGGCCCGTACAAAAACCCGTACTTGTACGGTACGGGGTACGGGGTACGGGCCGGGGGGGGGGGGTCAGCGCCGAAGTCTAGTACAGAGGCGACGAACATCCTGGCATCCACCTCCCTTCCCCGACCAAGGCCGTGATCACAAAGCCTCGGCCCTGCCGATGGCCTCCATTGGTAGAATGGCTGCACCGTGCCGCTCATGTTAATGTCTAGCTCGTCCCCTGTTAGGAATTTCTGAAACATCCCCCAAACAGTTACCGGTATTTTTGTAGTGATCCAACGATGGCGGAACTTGACGGGTGAAGAGAGTGCCGTGCCACGTTCGGAATGTGCCACCAGTCGTTCAAAACGCTAAGAGGCTCGAACCGATGCTCAAGTTGTTCTAATGTCAGGGCCAGCGTTTGGTTCTCGTCTGCCACTAGTCGTGTTTCTTCTGGCGTAGGAGCGAGTGGGCTTGATCTAAACGATAAAGCTATGACCAGACCGCAAAAGGCATTTAAAAGGGTGCCAGAAATGGTGCCAGAAATTGCGTCATATCGATTCATCGCTCTTTATCCCTTCTCTGCGTCATCGGACCATAGTCAGGTTCAAACCTCCTTCATATCAGGATGAAGGTGCGAAAATGGTTTGTAGGGCCGTGCAACCCTCTAAATACAACCTCTATATTAGTATCGATGGCACTTGAGAACAGGACCGAAAGTACGAAGAGAGTCGCTGCTGGCAATGCCCTCGAAACTTTCGCGAAAATTGACAAAACTAGTGAAAATTTGAGCTATCAGCGCTTCCGGTGGACGATTTTACACCGAACTTGAGGCGTCGTCATCCCCCTTTTTTGATGACGTAATTTGTGCACGCACCCTAGAGGTATCGTCTTAACTGACCTTGTTAGCAGCTGTTCAGCATAGAGATAGGGACCCGTAACGTACTACGGGCCGTACCCGTACCCGTAGCCGTAAAATACGGGTACGGCTACGGTACGGGAGGGGTCATTACGGGTACGGCTACGGTACGGAGGGACCCCCCGTTACGGGCCGTAACAGAACCCGTAAAATAAGGTAAGGGGGGACCCTTTGGTGAGGAACCCAAGATGCCGGCTTACTCCAAAAAAGGCAGAAATGCTCGTTTTCTTGAATCGAAACCCGCCCATTATCGATGTCAAATGCTAGCTAAGTGCTAGCTGTTACACGTAGGAACACAGTTCCCTTGCATATTGTTAAAGAAAACTCGTAAATTTGGACATACACGTGAATTTCCGAGTGCATTACGGCTACGGCTACGGGCCGTAAAATGCATTACGGTACGGCTACGGTACGGGAGGGGTCAGTACGGGTACGGCTACGGTACGGGTGGTCCGCTTCTATCTCTAGTTCAGCATCGCCTTCCCCCGACTGACGTAATACGTCCAGGCATGCTAGTGCTTAGGACCAGCAAGTGTATGCTCCGGCGGAGGAGGATTTACGTACTCTATTATGCAGCCTCTCCATACCGCCTCTATCGCTCGGATGACCTTCATTCTCACGCCAGCGATGTCACGTTCGCGCAATCGGATTCGGCCTGGTTTTCCGTACACCATACAGAGCTCTGCGTAGAGACACACGAAGAACCCACAGCTCGTTACGTCCGTCTGCCGATTGTAGGTGTCAAATGGCGTATAGTACACTGTAGGCTGAGGCGTATGCGATCGGAAAGAGTTCCATACAAGATGAGCTGCCGACTTGATGACTTCGACGGCTGCATGTCGTAGTTCTCGAGGTTGTTGAGGGTCGAAGTAGTAGATAATGTTCGTCTCCATTTCGTACACGCCTAGACACTGAAAACATCCATAATATAATCTCGTTCTTAATAAGCAGGAATCTTACGTAATGCCCCATGTTGTCCACGTCCGTAACACTGCCGTCCTGGTAGAAAGCTGGAATAATAACCATGTCAATATCTTCAGCACATCCCCGAAGGTAGTGAAGAATCTCAAGTTGAGCATTTGCACCATGTCGCTGAGAATGCAGAAGCGCATCAATGCTGTAGCCGACTGAAACACAGGCGCAGCGGCGACGTATTGATGCATGTACGTATCGAAGGTAGACGTCAATAAAATGCGGACGAAGTAGCGCATTGAATGGGTCTCGAAGAAGCTCTTGCATATCCTGTTCGGATATGCAAGGTCGGCATTCGTCCAGTGAAACTGCTCCAATGCATTTCCCGGTTTGAACATGGTTCTATAGAAGTAGTTACTTTTACTTAATGGATCCTATTTTCTCGGAAGCGGATCGTTGCCAACGCGATCAATTGAGAAGATACGTTACCTACTTAATGCACGATTACCGGTTTTTGGTTTTACCGTTGAAGGCCGGTTATCCGGCTCAAAAGGAAACTTTTATCTTTTCACGAATTCCGATCAGCGTGGAAAGAACCAAATTCTTGAACCCGAAGTCCTCTCATATGATACATTTTTGCTGGATTTGTATGCGTACCATTATGTTCAGTCAGCTGGTTATCGCGGCGCTTCTTAGTCGGTGGTAATAACTGCTCCAACCGTGAAGTTGGGTGTACTGGAGAGTCCCGAGCTTCTGAGCACGCGCTGAGGCCTCGGGCAAAAGCATTGATCTCAATTTCCTTAAATAAAGTAAGCAACCGATTCTTAGGCGATTTGTGTACTTCTCTTTCCAGTTGTTTCAGACTGTTCCTCTTCTCTGCCGCGTTCTGTTGAAGCTTGGACACGCCATTCTGACGTGGAGTAGGCGCTTCGAGCTTGCAGTAAGCTCTAAAAAGTCAGCTTCAAAGGCATTGAATTGGGGGATAGCGCACCGAATTATCAGTCGCGACTCGAAGCTCGTCTCGGGATCCGAAATATAGTGTTCGAGAAGATCTACGTCTTGAATTCCCAAAGCTATTCGTGCCGCGTCAACCTACGAAACATAGTATTCGGGCGGTATTCACAGTGTTCGAGGCAGTACCTCGCGTCTCTTTTCGTAGATATCGCGTCTTTAATTTGAACGTGCGTTCTCCTAGCCGTACTCTACGGTACGGAGTAAGGTACTGGGTGGTCAGTACGGTACGGAATGCGGTACGTTCGGTGTCAGTACGGTACGGGGTGTCGCTTCTAAGTCTGATCTATGGTACATCCTAAGCGTAATCCTTTACCACCACTTTAACCCGAATCACTGGTGTCCTGTGCCAAAAGTTTTTCGAATTCAAGTGAGTCCCCTCCGTGTAAGAGAGGTATTTTTTGGATTGGTAACCACAGTGTATGCAAACTAAAACTTTAAACAGGGGATAGCTGCATTTTAGAAAAAAAAGTCGACTGTATTTCAAGCAGAAGTGTGCAATTAACAAAAATTCCAAAATGGAATACGGTGATAGTAACAAAATGTGTGTCATGCAAAGCATGACTTACTGAGCAGTATTAGGTAAACTGACGCATCCTGGAAATCTCTGAGCATGCATGTGCACCCTCATGCGTACTAAACGACACCGCATGCAGAAGCATGAAGCTGGTAGATGGGCCAGCACGCAACTTGTAGTTTGTTCAAGCAGATAGCAGGACCATTCATTCATTCGTTTGAGCCAGAAAATGCCAAAGGAGCTCTACCCTGACTTCGCTATAACCTACGTACGTGCTCGGATGCTTCATGTCTTAGCAGGCACGCATGTGTCCTGACCACCACTTATATGCCAGGTAACAGGAAAAAGCGTTATGCTTGGGCAAGAGTTCTTGCGACACCGCATGCGACACAAAGCCGAATGAAACCTTTCAGTGACATAGTAAAGACGGCAGAAATAATAGTTTATGTCCAACATCAACGCAACTGTGCATCTATTTCTCAAAGACGGTTCGTCTTAATCACAGTCAGCTTTGCAGTGTCGTCCAGACTAATCGACAGACGCTCGCCAGTCCCCTTAGTGTACCGTCCGTTGGGAATCGCGCTTTCGACGTTTGTAATGCGAAGGCGGTAAGTAACGACAGCATGTGTACGGGCGAAAAAATTCTGCAAGTAAGTCGTTCGAAAGTTGTAACTGCAGCTTTGTAGGCGCTTACCTCTTTCAATTTGTTCAACAGACTGATGATGTCGGAGCCGAGACAGGCGTAATCAACGTACACCCTTCGGTATGAGCCATTTCCATGTCCGGCGACGGGCTGATTCACCCAAGCAACCAGTTCATCGATGTCGATGCGAATACCAGGGCCAGAGACCTCCATTTTCTGGAGCGTCGGCAAGGCCGCTGACGTCAGAGACACTGGGGATGGCGGCTCGTGATGATGGTAGGACCCCAATCTTCATTCAGGATTTTGCGCTTAACGGTGGATTTACCATGGGCAACCAGGCCCTCTGCCCGACCCGGGTTGGACCTCGGACTTTATTTCCAGCTGTGGGTGGGTCTAGTACTTGGCCTAGCCGCTAAGGAGCGGGCAGGCCCGGGTAGTAGGTTTAAATCGTGGTCAAATTTTCAACTAGGTTTAGCCAAATAAGCCGAAGAAACTCCCTGGCAGAGCAGATGCAAGGCTGCCTTAGGTTCAAGGTGACTTTTAAAGCCATTAAAATCGGAAGATACATGACATGCAGAAAAGCTATCCCTGGGAAATCAAAGGTATTTTTGGTTCGCAACTGGCTTACAGGCCCGAGCTGGGCCTTTGGACGGAACATGACCTCAAGCCAAGGCCTTCGGGGCGAGTCACGCTTCTGTCTGAAGGCATTTTTCCCAAGTGTGCTGTGGGTTCCCCCTAAGCAACAAATTTTGAAGCTTTTTATGGGTTCAAAGCGCGACTCTCACTTTACGCCGGAATGCAAAAATAGGACTCAAACCGTGCAAAATATTTAAATCGCGGATTGAATGTAGTACTCACTTGATGTATCATTAGGAGATCTCCCAGCGGACGTCGAAGAAAGCGTGCGAAGAGCTCGGCATCAGCGTAGGGCAGCTGCACGTTGACACTGATCCATCTGAGCGAACTACCCTGCTCGACGAACCACTGCAGAACGTCCTTGCAATCGGCAGCGACAAAGACGTGTTGGAAACAAGCGTCACGAGTATAGTTCGTTGCGGAAGCAATATTCGGCAAGTCACTGAAATCGGTAGTTGTTCCCGTTAATGTCCATAAAGGTTCGAGCGTTGAGTGTATCCTTCTGTTAGGACTGAAGGATTTAAATTATCCTAACAGAAGGACATAAACATAAATTAACATAAATTAATTAAACTATGGCATTAAAACGATGCCATAGTCTCCGTAAAAAGGACCCAGATGAAACGTCCTAAACCGCACGAGGAAAGCACATGTGTGCATTCATACGAACTTAGCGGTAACGCATGCAGACGCATGCATTTTGGTACGTGCTCGCATGAACGGATCGGCTCGGGACTGCAGGAGGGTATCTCTCAGAAGCATGGATCCTCTCACTCTGTGCTAAAGGAACAGTGTGGGAAAACGTGAACGTGACTGCTTGGCTGGCTAACTTTTCGAGTCCATTTAACATTAACATCAACGTTCTTTCGGCTAGCCTGAATGCGTTTTCCGTTTCTTGGTGCTGGATGGGCCAATCTTTAGGCCCCGGAACAGAAAGACGAGTAGTACATCCTTAACACTAGCTTAGCCTTGGTTCGGCTCAAGTTGACCTGCTTAGTATGTCTTGGAGTCGCTTTTCCCTGCTAGTATGTAGTCTAGGAATAGACTAGGAAGGAGACACTATCCTACAGAAGTCATGATTGTTTCCTTGTTCAAGAAATAACATCGTAGTTGTTTGCAAGCTTTCGTTAAAACTTGTTTGTGCTGATTAAAACGGCATCATGCGGACTAATTAAATTCAAAATCTTTTGTTCTTGCTATCACCTAGCTTCATGTTCACTTTCTTACTGTCTCAGATGGCGCTTTCTGTGTGTGATCTAGCCATAGCTGGACTTACATGATTTTGCCTTGTCCGCTCACAATACAGCTTCCGTCAGTTGTCGTTGTCAGAAACGTGAGAAGGCGAAGTGGAGCTCGACGGATGAACCAGGAGTCGGTCGGAATCTTGTGGTTCATTTGCAGCGAAACTACCATGAATGCGTCCAGATCGTCACGCGTCAGCATGAATAAGACTTCTTCGAATGCGACCTTCGTCAGATTCATTGTCGGTGTGCCTACAACGAACGTAAGGGAACCAGCTTGCAAAAATTGATGGGCCCTAAAGCCATGCGCGTCGAGAACTGACCTCTTTCTCAGGAAAAGCTTCGGTCCGGCCAAGGAATGCGACGGTTTTTTGGCGGCGCCCGATGCCCATGGTTGGCCAGCCGCTGCCCTGACCCACGGCCTCCATGCTATCCGCTTTTGCCGTTGACATTCGATCGACCGCAGGCAGCCGCTGCCCCAACAGTCTCGCGTTTCATCCAGACCCGTGTCTCGAGTCGGCTCACTGTGCTATCATCGATTCTCTAGCGGTCCGCGGTCAACGCGTCGGTGCGTTAGCGACCGACGCATGTGTGTTGGAGCGCATGCTTGTGGTTTATGCCGGTAAACAAGTGTTTTGCATCCGGTAAACAATGACGCGCCTTACGTCAACAGTCTTACATTTAAAAAAAACTTCCTTTAGATGAACCAACGTGAATTTCAGTGTGAACGCACTGTTTTGAGGAAAGAACGAGCAAGCAATGCTAGGCGCACTGACGAAGTATTTATTCGGTCACAAATTACTATTCCAGTTCTGGTTGCTCTCGGCCGTTATGGGCCCAGTGTAAATGTTATCAAGGGCGTACCTAGGACCCCTCGGGAGGGGGGCCGGATGGTAAGGGGGGACCCCTACCTATTATTTCGGCTCCGGCCGAAGGCCGGCGCCGAAAAAATGCCTTGGTCCCCCCTTTGGTAGTTTTCTGAAGTGTCCCATCTTTGCCCCATTAGTGGTTTAAACGGGGATTTTGGTGTTCTTAAAACTAATATATCCCGCCGCAGGCGCCGACAAAAAGATTTTTGTGATTCTTAGGCAAAGTTTAATGAAAATTTGATGAACTGACCGGTATCGAGAGCGTATTTTACCTATAAAATAGCCCGCCGCAGGCGCCGCCAGAGCGATTTTTACTCTTATTTCACAAAAATAGACGAAAATTTGAACAAAACATGTCAAAATTACACAAATTCCTGAAATACATTAATTTGCCTTGGTCCCCTCCCCCCCTCNCGGTATCGAGAGCGTATTTTACCTATAAAATAGCCCGCCGCAGGCGCCGCCAGAGCGATTTTTACTCTTATTTCACAAAAATAGACGAAAATTTGAACAAAACATGTCAAAATTACACAAATTCCTGAAATACATTAATTTGCCTTGGTCCCCTCCCCCCCTCCCCCCCTAGGTACGCCCTTGAATGTGATCATGGGGAAGGGGGAGGGGGAGGGGGTCAGAAGAATGCTCTGTGATCATCACAGAGTTTCTGGACGCTCCCTTTAACGCTTCTTACGTGAAAGTGAACGGATTTGCGTTAATCCACCACTGTTATGTCTATCATCTCGGATGCCTACCGTTATACGGGGCAGATCTCTTTTGCGCAATCGCTGCCAAAGCGCAGCTAGTTGGTCAAGCTGAATTTTAATGTAGCACCGCTGCAATATGGTGAAAAGATGTCCGTTTTCAAAGCGAAATCGCTCTTCGGTACGTACCTAAAGTGCAGCTTGTCGTGTTTGTTCTTAAATTTTAAGCATACCAGCGGCTTTCCGGAACCCGTTGGCTAAGCATTCCCTTCCTAATACTGCATACGATTCCGTCAGATTCCTCTGCTTCTTCGTAATCTTCGAAATTGTTGCGAAACGGGCTTCTAAGCAGCTTCGCGAGCTCCACCGCGTCGACTACGACGTCATCCTCAAGTTTCGCGACGTACTTTGGCTCCTTTTTGTTGTCCTCGAAATCGCCGAATTACCGAAGCCGTATGGCGGATTAAGGCACGGTACAGAGTACACATGACTCATCGTATGGTGCCGTATCCTTTTGCCGTATCACGGTACAGTAGAATGGTACGGAAAGGACATTAAGTCGCGGAGTAAGGTAGCGGGAGGGGCAATGTAGGCCGGCCCCTCTCATTCCCTGCTCCCCACTTGGAATCTCGAGTAGTCCCGCCCGATTACGGAACTGAAACGAAATTTCGTGCCCGCATTACCCGTTAGTTTTCAAAATTTTATGGTAGCTCATAAATACATAAATACATAGTAGCTCCCTATTTCTGCAGCTGCTGCCTACGACAACGAAGATCAGCGATCCTCCCTATTAAACCTGTGCTGTCCGTCTGTGCGCACATGGGACATACCTACGTTTTTGCAAGTGTGAAATTTGCATACTTGAGACTGTACCTATAAATGGGGGCAGAAATCAGTGAGATGCATCATTCTGTGTTCTAAGCTGATCTCACTCGACGCTCTCCGCTGCTCTTCAATGCTTCGCGGCATCGCGTTCAGCTCGAACCTCCACCCGTGGTCATCAACCTAGACCTTCCAACTGCTGTTATCTCTTTGCCTTCTGGTTGCATTAAAATATGACATATACTTACTTCACAATGCTTCGCCTTCGACGGCCCAACGAGTCGGTAAATTTTTTCACTCGCAGAAGTCTTTCTACATCGCAAAATCACTAACGCTAATTCCGGATTCCTGTGGAAAATAGCGCTAAAATATGTGTTTATGCACGATGTGCCCTTCCGAGAAGATTCTTCGTAACGGAGTTTAATTGTCTGTTTTCGCCGTAATGTCTTATTCCGCAGTAATTGCGTAACGAATATTTACTGCTATGCACCGCTTTCAGGATGTAGACATCTTTGGGGGACACTCATGTACGTAGTCCAAACTGTTCAGTACTGCGTATGAACACGCGTTCTTCCCCTCTTTGAGTCTGGGTCTGTTTTTGACGAGCATTGTTCCCTAGCTACAGCGGCACTTTTTAAAAAGTGGTAGCCCGACTGGGAGATTTTCGATTCGTTATCATAACGACGAGTAGGAGACGGTTCAAAAACGGCGGGTTATGATAGCGGAATTTCCGGGCGCTGCCTCAGTACAAGACCTCTAGGTGTCTGGGCATACATACGGAATCTGCAGCTCCGAAACGTTGCAAATTTATAGGAGCAGGTAAGGATGACTAAAGACATGTCACATCCCCCATCCTAGTATGCTAATTCCCCGTATATATACCAATATGAAGCCCCATTTCTATGCTTAGGCCGTATTCTGCCTGTGCTCTGCCTTAGTGCAATAAACTCACTACGGTCTACTCCCCATTCGTGCCCTACTCTAAGCGTAGACGGAACAACCATTATTAACTGCGTTCTCGCGTGAATACGCATTTTAACTCGAGTGCACCTGCCTTGAGCTACCTGCGTCTTTTCGTATTCCCAGGGATGATGCAAAAGTGCCGACATCTTTGCGGCGTATGCTCAAAGGATCATGTCTGCGTTTTTTTTAGACTGCATCTTCCCCAAAAAGTCGCCGGTCAGACGTTTCATAAGCAACGAAGGTGAAGTACACAGCTATGAAAGCTGTAGATAAAAATAAAAAATAAAAAATAAAGATAAAATGAGATAAATAAAAATGAAGATAAAATAAAAAATAAAAAAATAAAAAATAAAGACCTCTAACCCTCTAACCACATGTAAGTCGAATGCCAACGCTTTCGACGTTATTTTCCAAGATGGCCGGTCCCATAAAGCTACGCCCGGAAAATAAGAGACAGTATAGGGGATGGTCACGGCAATCATCTCTAACCCTCTAACCACATGTAGGGGGAGGGCGGGTAGTCACGATTAAGTTTGGGTCAAAGATTGGCCATATATAAAGAAAAACTATCGCTGGGCGGCGCTTGACTGCTCTATCTACAAGTCTCGGTTTAGGCTCGGTGTACGGTCGAGACCCAGACCGAGACCGAGACCACTAAAAAGCACCAAGACGCTCGGTTTTCCGAGCCGGCGGCCGAGCCATTCTTGGTACCGCCAGCTCAAAATGCAATTTAGGCAGCAATGAAAATCCAAAATAGCGTCAAAACGAAGTGGCTAAAAGCACATCCATGCGACGCCAAGGAAATTGCGGGCGAAAATGCCTACTCGTTAAACTTTTCGAATTTGCATCGAGGAAAGCACGCCGGAAAAGGTATTCTTTGGACCCTTGAATAAATCGTTTACATGGACAGCGGCCTCTTCTATTGCGATCGACGAATATCTAGAGCTATTTGCGTTTCGTGCGGTTCTTTGTGTGGAAGTGCCTGGCCAACGATTCTAGTGCGGCTACATAAGGAGCACGCAAATGGAGAATCTAAGCTTTCTTCCCAACCTTGGTTCTTCAGCAATTATTCTCTAGAGTGCAACTGACAGCATTGTCATGTTCGCCATCCTGGACGTGACCACCGACGCATTGAGCTGTCTGCCCCGACTGGAAGTCGATAAGTGCAGGCTTTTGTCACAAAGCGCGGGTATCTGTCTCGACCAGAGCTGGGCTAGCTTGCCGCGGCACATTCTCAACAGGCTGGACGTTGTAAGTCGTATGGAATCGCCAACATAGTTGTGTAAAGGTCGGATAAGAGGGGGATGAGCAGGACTTATAGGGCATGGTCAAATTTATTGAGGGGGACACACAAGGATCGGGGCAAGCCCTTGTCGAGTAAAACCTGACAGCCATTTGCTTTCACAGTGGCTACTAGGCCTGGGACCCTTCGGGCCCGGGACCGAACCCAAACTTTAAAACCGAAGCCGAACTTGGAACTCCGAAAACCACCGAACAACGAAGCCGGACTCGAAACTTTTGATCGCAAGGTTTACTGGGTCAAGTCGTGAATGGCCAACTGAGTTGGTTTGAATTGACCTTACTGACTTGGCTTCGCCTTGACCATTCTGCTAAGCTTTACGTTCAGACCCAGAATGCTACTCGCCGCCGTCGTCGCAACAACGTCGCCGTCGTGATTGAGCTCAACGTTCCGGACGGCACACGAGCGGAGTTCACGCTAGACTTGCCGCATCTGGATGCTGTAGCGGAATCTCTTTCGAGCCTTCGTGGAGCTTACGTGCGTTCGCTCTGGCTCAACTGTCGCGTTGAGGACTTCATGCAGAGTCACCTGCAGTACGCCTTCCGGAAGGTTAGTCAGGTCGCACTTTAACAAGTCGGTTTTGGGTGGAGGACAAGGGCCATCATAAATTGCGGTCCCATTAGTGCGCCTTCGTTTGACAAGCCTTTTTGGTATGTTTTGCCATTCGCAATCAGATATCGAGAACGGATTCTGCGTTCGAACAAAAAAAACAAACATTTTGCCCCAAGACATCGAAACCATGTTCGTTCTCCACAATATTAACACGCCCTTGGTCCGTGATCACTGTATACAGCTGATGGCAGTGACACCCGGCTGGCATCCGAAATGCTTGATTTAGCTCCAAATCCAAGTGGAGTCGGCTATGCTCGAGCCACCGGCGAATGCGATGCTGACAGTCTCTTCGCCTGAAGTGGCCACCATGCTAGGCCAAGCTCTAGAAGCGATCGGCACGGAAAACCTCCAACTGTCGCTCCACTACGCCGACTCCGCACACAAGTTGTCGTCACTAGGAGGAGTCGACTTTCTGGAACTACAAAAAGTATGGAACGAAATATTGAAGCCTTCCGCGAGGGTTCTGAAAGCTTTAATATCGTCCTATAATTTCCTATTGACAACACCGTACGGGGGAATCTCGTGTGGTATGGTTCCACACCTAGATTTAGTTTTTTTTGTGGAGTTCGTCTTGATGGTAAATTACCAGTAAAGCCCTCCAAGGATTTATAGGATTCTGGGTAAAACTTCAGAATGAACATACCAAGAAAGACCTCCAAGTGAATAGCGTATTACTCTCGTTTAGCCTACGCTGCCTGCTTCAAGCGCCGACATCCTCTCGCTGATCTTCAGCAGCCGAGTGCCTCGCATCTCGCTGCAGCTGGCCGTTACCGAGCAAAGCCCCACATCAGCGGCCGCCCGCTTCGCCGACACGGTCCTGCGGGAGCTGAGAATGCGCACGAACGTCAGCGACTTCCCTCGCATGCTGCTCGTGGAGTGCTTGGACTCGGCATGCGCGAAGCTAGCATGGGCTTCTGTCCGGACCATGACAACTACGACGATGTACGCTGGCTTTGTGTCGGTTCGCCAAGCTGATGGACTCGTCGACAGACAGAATCTCTTCTACCTTGAGAAAGATCACGGCTGCGTCACTTTTCTAGCTTTTCGTCCAGCGGGTAGAGTGCGCGGCACCGTTCTTCAGCTCCTCTTCATCAAGGAACGCCTGCTTCCGGACGCCAACGGAGAAATAGTGCTGAAGAGCGTATATAGCCCACGCGTTTTCCCTTTCCGAGATACTAGCTCTTAGTATCTCTCCAACTGCTGTTATCTCTTTGCCTGTTATCTCTATGGTTGCAATAAACTATGATATATACTCGTGTCGACTTCCCTTATGGCCTATTTTGGCCCGTCTATGTCCTGCGCGAAGTTCGCCGCAGTATAGAAAGCCACATAGCGGACTAGAGCTGGTACCGCGAAGGAACCAGAGCCAGACCTAGCAGGTCGGCGTAACTGCTTGACTGGCTATTGCCATTAATGTGATTATGTGATCATCATCTACCCTTATGATATCAGGTTTCAATCATGCCGCTTCCTGAGAGCATCCGCAGTTTTATGAAAATCGGTTTACGGGTCAAACTTGGACCGATCAAAATTCCCGTTTATTTCCTCTATTCCGGAAGATGATGCAAGTCATCGGTCGACTAGTTGACCAGGCTATGAATGTCGCTAAAATGTCTTTCAGTTGGACGGGATTTCCAAATTTCCTAGGGAGATTTTACCGGTGCTTTCACTTAGTTTGCTCTGTGATACTAAACGATTAGCAGTCCTTTTGATGCCGCATCTAATCTAAACACTCCACACTCTTGGTCATGCATGCGTACTACACGGTATAGCATGCTCGCGGTACCGGATGCAAAATATTGCATGCTAAGTTGAGTAGGCTGTTGAAGGTCCAAGGCGATCGGGCACGTTTGGAAAAGACATGGCTCGTCAAAGTTATTAATCGAGCCGCTATCGTATCCTTTCCGAATCGGGCAACAAGGACAATTTTTCCGGATGGGCCCAAGGGGATTTTCGTGCATGGAGAACACGGAAAGAACGTACGTTTTTGCATGATGGGGTGGCGGCACTTTGGAGAAAAATATGGGATAGACCCATCACCTGAGACGCAGACATCGACGTCGATACGCATGCGTCAAGCGTGGGAAGCTGAAAGCACGTAGGCCTTTGAAGTCGGACGCCGGCGAACTAAAAATGCGTTGTCTTGCAAAGACGCGGTCGCGTTTGTTGTCCTTGGTATTGGTTTCAGCTTGCTCTTTGTGCTTCTATAAATTTGCTACGTCTCGCAGTTGCACATCGGTAAGCTTACCGCTAAGCTGGTCCAGGTATTTATTTAGTGTTTTATTTACCTATAAAATAAAACGGCACTTTGTTGATTTTACAAAGTTTCCAAGTGCAGGCAGAAATTATACTGCTAAACAGGCCATGGCCTCATTTTATTTATTTAATGGTTTACCTACCCAAGAAATTACAGAGAAAAAAGCAACATTTACAACATAATCAGATTTGTGCGCAAGCATGCCGGTAGGAAAGCTATGCTTGCTTGATTTTAGTGCCTTGACCCGTACCGCTTCGCCTGGATAGGGCTGCCATCACGGCAGGAACACCGAAGCATTGTGCTTGTGGTGCACAGCGCCATTGGGAATCGGGACAGGAGGGACATGATTCGACGAACCTACGCGAATACGAACCTTACGGCGATGGTAAGCACTTAGAATTTTGAAAACACTGCGGTTGTAGCTGGATCTCGACGTGATCTTTGCACTTGGATCCAGCGAAAATGCCTATCAGCAGACGATGGTGGAAGAGGAGAGCATTCTTCTCGGCGACATTCTTCAGCAGGACTTCATAGACAATTACAAGAATTTAACGTTAAAGGTAAGTAGTACTGTTTCTGCTACAGAACCTACGCACCGTACTGCGGTACCCCGAAACGGCAAACCGGTACGGCACGGAGTCCGCCACGGTACGGCGCATCATCTGTACATTGTACCTCGCTGTCATAGCAGAGGTAGGACTAGGGCGTCCGGATGAAAAGAAGCCAAAGTCCTCCTGCTAGCGCAATGATAAGTGCTGATCCTGCGACTGGTAGATGTTTTAGTAGAGGGAAAATTTGAGGAGATGGTCGACCAGACAAAGTGTGGTGTTTTCACCGGTCTGCTTCGCTTTTAAACTCACTGTGGAATCGCAGAATCACAGAGCACAGCGAGCTACATTATAAAGTACAAACACTAGGGCACACCTGTGGATATTGGGTTGTGCCATAGGTAAACGCATGGGGCCAAATATAGGTCGAATATAGTCTACCTATGTGAAACGCGCTGAACTGGACCATGACATTGTTTAGTCCGCCATGTGGCTCCGATACTTCGGCGAATTCGCGCATAACAGAGACGGACCAAAGCACATCATAAAATTAGACGACGACGTCGTAGTCGACGTCTTCGAGCTCGCCAAGCTTCTCAGAAATCCGCTTCGAAGCAGGGCAGACGATTACGAAGAAGCCGAAGAATATGAAGGAATCATGTGCAGTGTCAGCAAGGGAATGCCCATTCAAAGGGATCCGGAAAGTCGTTGGTAGGCTCGATCCCAAGAAGAATTCAAACTGTCGCGTTTTAGGTACGTCCCGGAGAGGGGTTTCCCTTCGAAGACGGACACCTTTCCGCCCTACTGCAGCGGTGCTGCGTTCGCCATGCGGCTTGAGCAACTGAGATTGCTCTGGCAACGACTACGCAAGAGCGATCTGCCACACATAACGGTAGGCATGGAGATGACACATCTGAAGATGTCATCTTCAGATCTTAGACCTATTCCCTAAAGTCTCCTGAACTTGAAATGTGATATCCGCAATTCCGGTCGTTTTCAGTATAGAATTAAAGATCGGGAATCCGATGTTTAGCATAAGGTAAAAGCGGACTCGGCGAGTAAAAGCGGCGAGGACGTTCCGGTATTGGTTTTCTAAGAGACGTTCAAAGTCCTTCTTCAGGTGGACGACTTCTTCATTACCGGCTATCTCGCGACCAAGGCAGGCATCCGGCTCGTCAACAAGTCGAAGCTGTACTCGTTCGATGCCGAAGACCCACACAAAGATATTCGAGTTCGTGGACCGCTGTTTACGGTTCTCCACGACGAAAAGCTGGTGCTCTTCGAACGCGCTTGGAAGGAAGTCCTCCAGCGGCAACTGTCGAAGCTTCGCCAGCTCTAGCCCGCCAAAGAGTCCCCTAGCATCTAACTTCTGCAGACCGGACGCGTCGGCATGCGGTACCACTTACCATGCATAACTGTACGACTGCATGCACTGCTTGCGGTGCAGGCGTGCTGCACGCATTCGTTTTAATGTTTAGTTTATATCCATTACGTTTCGAAATGTTGCAGAAAATGTTCATAATTATGGTCCCCGTTTACGGCTCCTGTTCGCTGGCCGGTCTTTTCCTCGGCTTAGCCATGATGAAGAAATTCATAGCTACCCGACGCGAAGGGAATTACACGTCGCACGTTCGGCATGAGACGGGTCTTTTTACTGTGTCCGACTTTTTCGTGCTCTGGAGCCGTTAGTGTAGTATAGGTATTCTTTGGCACTTCGTGCTGCAAGTATTGAGCACCTTCTCTTTTCTGGGGGTTTTACCGTCCTTCACAGACCTACCGTTCTACCAAACATTTATGGTGGTCATGACGAGTGGGCCCAGTGATGCTTACACTCTCATGAGGCCTCTATCGCTCGTCATTCTAAGGTCAAGGTTGGGCAAGCAACGTTTGAATAACAACTTATTGCAGCAAAACCGTCATCGTGACGTCAATTTCATAATGACATCCAGGCGAGTCTGCGTATGGCGCTTCAGACGCTCGGCTTCCTCGCCTGCTGGCTGTTGGGGCTCCTCGGCACTTGCCGATGCTACCCAGAGAGAAAGGAAAACTGCCATGGAAAGATTCCCTGCTATCTCTAAATTCCTTTTTGCAGTTGAAAATTACCTCTTGTCGGGGTGCTAATAATATGCCCTAAATCGTAAGGGCTGAGGCCGTAAAGCTGCTTAACCGGCAAAAAATGTCAAGAGCACGACTTCAGAACCCTAATGCTTAGTCAAAGTTGAGCACGTCGTGCTGGACCCGATGTTGGTTATGCTTGTAGTTAAAGATCGGCAGTCGACCACGGGTCTCAACTCCAAATCCGGGATTCAGGGCCCAGCAGGTCAAATCCGGACCCAAATGATACAGAATACGGCGAGTTCCGGTCCAGCTCGGGGGAGGGGGGAGTCAGTTTTGGCTCCTGTCTTGGTTGTCACAAGAGGTGCCAACTCACACGGTCGGCTATTTTCCATTTTCGCAACGAGGGGAGCACGTTATGCGCTGAACTAGAAGAACTTACGACGTCCAGTTTGTGCACGTTGTGCCGCGGCAAGTGCGTCCAGTTCGCGTCGAGAAAAGTGTCTACACTTTTCGACAGAATCTTGCATTTGTCGACTTCCAGTCGTGGCAGGCACAGGAACGCATCGATGGTTACATCCGCATCTGAGAACATGACGAGGACTTCGGTCGTACGAAGTAGTGACTAAATAAATCGAGATTCGAAAGAAAAATAAATAGCATAGAAATTTATTCAAGGTGGTCCCTAAAGTGTACTAGGGTCTTGGGATCATATTACAATTTAGGCATCAAGCCGAAGAGGCATTTTTCCACTGAAATTTTTGTTTTAAAAAGGCGACGGTATGTGACATAAAACGACGAACATAAGGCATGTAAATATTAAACAATGGCTTTGTGAGAAAAAACGGTCAAGATAGCCGTTTTAGGTATGGTGCCTAAAGAGTATAAGATTCGTACGAGTCCAATATGTTTGAGGCCCCACATATACGTAAAAATGTTTTGGGCTTTCGTCATCGTACGGGTGCAAAATGCCAATAAGTACCGTAAATAATGTTTTCCAGTCGAGCAATGCTGGTTTAAAAGACGGCCGTGGTGCCTAAACTCTATAATTTACCCAATCTAATATTTTTATTATCTAATAGAACGCTGTCTGTATAGGTTTTGAAAAGTTTAGATGCTTTGCGAGAATATTTGGCCTGCCATTACACGGTTTGATTGCGCTGGAACGGGGAACTAAAAAGGAAAATGACAGCTGTATTTTCCACAGTACGAGGCGCAAAACATCATACCGCTAACAACGTAGTTCGTTCTTTCATATGTGAAAAGTTTTTGCGGACCGTTGTAAAGATGAGTAATTATATGGGGCCCACGTACCCATGGGCGCACGTAATCGGAAATCGACACGACTGCTTTACGCTGTGTCTGGCTACCTCTGTGCTAATGTGCAAGAATTTTCAATAGGGCTGTTGGTGTCATCAAAACCGACAAAACCGATGCACTTTTGCGACCAGTGAAAAATGTTCCATCAGCAATAATGCGTAATAGCAATGAAGCTAAAATGAACGAAGACGTCGCAATCACACCACTACGAAGGTCCCGGTGAGTGATGATTCACTTGCAAACCTAGTTCCGTCGTGGAAGCGGACGACAACAAATGCAAATCAACAGTGCGCAGGCGCAGCCAAGGCTACGCCTAGTCACCCTCCGTTGAAGTGAAAGTAGCGTCTCAAAGAAGTCAGAATTGCTCAATTTTTTTATGCTTTGGAAGTCGTCGCCGACGACAACATGCAGGAAACTGCTGAAAGGATTAGTGACCTCCAGCAGGAACTGAACAACGCTCCGGCACGCCTATGAAACTCGTCCTACAAGCATAAAAAATTCTAAAGTTTTCGAGGGGTTGCCCGTGCCATCGCAGAACCGAGTGCGTCGCAGTGTGCCTCTTTTCTTGGTGAACGTGCTAGGGCCGTCCACACACAACTCACAAATGGGACAAGCAGGGTTACCGACCGAGGGTGGCGTTCGATGAACCTGGTGCAGCAGTCCGCGGGGACCGCGGGCCCGAAAGGGAGACCAAGCACTATTTTCGGACGTTGCTAAAGAGGCGTATGTATAATTTCGCTGGTATCGCCTGCGGCGACAGTATGTGTCGATTCTTCTCGGCGCGGCGCCAACAAAGGCCCGATTTTGGTTTACTGGAAGCGGAAGTGGTTGAAGTGGAAGTCGTTATTTCCTGCCTTAAGGGAAGTGGAAGCGGAACTTGTTTAAAAAAGCGGAAATTCAAAACACTGCTCTACGGGGAACCCTTCCCTTGTCTGAAGAAATACCTCTTTCCGTTAACGGAAATACCTTGCTGATCAAGGGCACACCTTCCGGGCTAAAGCGTCACCTTTGCAAAGTGAAGGTGATGAGAGCCGTCATTTTTGGGCGACAGAAAACGGGATGTTTTTCCGGCAGAGGGCCCTCCGCCTGGACGTGTAGTTAGAGTTAGACGGCCGTACCGTACTACGGGCCGTACCGTATTTCTTACCGTATTCTACGGTACGGAGTACGGTACGGTGGTCATGCTCAGTACGGAGTACGGTACGGCATGAGTTTCTAGCTAAAAATGCACTAGTACGGGCCGTAGTACGGCTTTAATACGGGCCGTACCGTATACCGTACCGTATTCTACGGTACGGAGGGGGTCAGTACGGTACGGAACGGTACGGGGGTGTCGCGTCTAACTCTACGTGTAGTCACCTTCGTGGCTTGTAGGGCCCTTTGGGTAGTACCTTCCTTTGGCGAGCAGACTTCTTCCTAAAGGGCACTTTCCTCGATGCGGGGTCCTTTGACACTTTTCTGGACATAACGGACAGTAACCTGCTTGCGCAGGGACGCCTGCCTGGCCGACGTGTCCCATCCTACTTGAGGTGAACCAAACTCACTGATGTAAGGCCCATCCCTAGCCCGGGCGAATGAGCGGTGCGGGGGATCTCCTTGGTTGGCTGTGCACCTCGATGAATAATGATGACGGGCCCCTTCATGGCTGAAGGAACACCCTCCCGAGAGGGAATGGTTCCGCGCGTATTTATGGTATCGAATATACCTGCGATATTCATTTTTATAAATACGATATGCGACGCGCACAGAGACGATTTGCTTCGAGGAAGCGCCCGTTAGTACGCATGCATCAGTCGTGGGAATCTGAAGGTCCATAGGCGCTTGAAGCTGGATACGGCCAAGTTAAAATGTTTTGTCCTGCAAAGACGCAGTCTCGTTTGTTGTTCTTGGTATTGGTTTCAGCTTGCTGTTTGTGCTTCTACAAATTTGCTACGTTTCGCACCTGCAGATCGGTAAGCATACCGTTAAGCTGGGCCAGGCAGCCTTGTTTATTTAGTTTTTATTAACTTATTAAATGAAACGGCTCCGTTAACTTTACACAGTTTCGAATCGCAGGTAGTAATCATACTGCTAAATAGACAATGGCCTCATTTTGTTCATTTAATGTTTTAGCTATCTTAAAATTACGCCCAAAGAATGAGAGTGGATTCATTTTCGGGCCCAACATTCATAATGTAGTCGGAATTGCAGATCCGCAAGCTACTGATAAGGTAGTTGTGCTCGATTTTAGTGCCTTGATCCGTACCGCTTCGACTGGCTAGAGCTGCCATCGCGGCAGGAACATCGAAGCATTGTGCTTGTGGTACACAGCGCCATCGGTAATCGCGACAGGAGAGACGTTATTCGAAGAACCTACGCGAACAAGAATCTTGCGGCGATGGTAGGCATCTTCGCATTTGCCGACTTTGCCAAGTGCAACGCCTAGTTGGATCTCGACGTGATCTTCGCACTTGGGTCCAGCGAAAATGCCTATCAGCAGACGATGGTGGAGGAGGAGAACATTCTTCACGGCGACATTCTTCAGCAGGACTTCATAGACGACTACAAGAATTTAACATTAAAGGTAAGTCGACTAAGCCCTGCTATAGAAGCTACTTAGCGTTCTGCGCCACCCCAACACAGCAGAACGGAACGGCACGAAGTCCGCCGCAGTACGGCGCATCATCTGTACGTTGCACTGTGCTTTAGTCCGCTATGTGGCTGCGATACATGGGCGAATTCGCGCAGAACAAAGAGAGACCAAAGCACATCGTAAAAGTAGACGACGACGTCGTAGTCGATGTCTTCGAGCTCGCAAAGCTGCTCAGAAACCCGCTCCGTAGCAAAGCAGACGATAACGAAGAAGCAGAAGAACCCAATGGAATCCTATGCAGTGTGAGCAAGGGAATGCCTATTCAAAGGGATCCGGAAAGTCGTTGGTCGGTTTGTGAACAAAAAAAATCGAAATGACGAGTTCTAGGTACATTCCGGAGAGAGATTTACCTTCGAAGACCGACGTCTTTCCGCCCTACTGCAGCGGTGCTGCGTTCGTCATGCAGCTTGAGCAACTGAGATTGCTCTGGCAACGACTGCGCAAGAGCGATCTGCCATACATAACGGTAGGCATGGAGATGACACTTCTGAAGATGCATCGACTGGATGAGACCCATTCCCTAAAGTCGCATGAACTTAAAAATGATATCCGCAAATCCGGTCGTTTTCAGTAGAGAGTTAAAGATCGGGAATCCGATGTTTAGCATAAGGTAAAAGCGGACTCGCCGAAGGCGTTCCGGTATTGGTTTTCAAAGAGACGTTCAAAGTCCTTCTTCAGGTGGACGACTTCTTCATTACCGGCTACCTCGCGACCAAAGCGGGCATCCGACTCATCAACAAGTCGAAGCTGTACTCCTTCGATGCCGAAGACCCGCTCAAAGACATTCGAGAGCGTGGTCCGCTCTTTACGGTTCTCCACGACGAAAAGCTGGTTCTCTTCGAACGTGCTTGGAAGGAAGTCCTCGCTCGTAGCCTGTCGAAACTTCGCCATATGTAGCCGGGTTCTTAGGCACCACTATTCAAATTGTCTAGGGTATACGAGGACTTGATTTACATACACGTGTACTGTTTACTAGTGTTGTCGAGACAGTCAGCCTCGTCTAGTATTTCCTGTGGGGTAAGTTCGTCCCCGCCTACTCACATCATCACACCACTTGTTCCCAGGAGTTACGTCGATTTTTGTGGCGTCTAGCGATTGCAGGATGAAGTTGTGATGATGATGCGGCCTCCTGGGTGCATTATACCGCTATATGCTAGCGAAAGAATCAGTGGTATCGCAGTAGTTCATTGCTGGGCGTGAGCCACCAGCAGCCGCTATGCACAACTTGGGCGGCCTGGCAATGCATTGGCTAACGCACACATAACGGCACCACTTTAAATTGATATAGCCAGATTCGCTGAAGAGTCGCGTTGACACGTCTACAGGTCCCGGGCATTACATCGTTAGTTCACTAGAAACAACACTACACTTTCGTTAATTGAGAAAAATAGAGACGCATGTCGCGACGAAAGAGCAAAGTGCATGCAGTCATGCGTTAATCGCTGCCCTTCCAAATGGATTCTTTGGTGTGTGTTAGTGCACATCTTCGTATCTATCCGCCTTTGTGTACACGGCTATTCCGGGCGTCCACCTTAGAGTACGGGTGCTTTTCCGACGTGATATGATGATAGTCGCAGTGACTGCCCTGACAAGGCTCTGCATCCGATTTATGTTCTCATTATTCAACATTTCGGTGCTCACCTTCATTTATTGCGTGCGACGCAAAGGCGCGTCCAACCAGTGCTTTCAAAGCGGCTTCTTCACACTGTTCTTGACAGTCAGCACAATGGAGTGCCTCTACACTTTGCTGGTTGGTCATTTAAAGAAACATGATCATGGAAATCTTTCAACCTTTCACGTTCCAAGCCATATATTTTGGCGCAAAATGTGCGAAAGGAAGCATGAAGCCAATCGCAGTGCTTTCTAACAACCACGATGCCTTTCAGTGGGACATCACTATGCAGTTTCCGAATTCATTTGGGTTGACCGCACAGTATTTGGCCTTCTTGCCATGCAAATTCTATGGCATTTTCTTCGGATTTGCCGTTTTTAACTGTTTGGGCCACACGCTCATTGCGTTCAACCGCTTCAGCCACTTCTGTTGCCACGAGCGCCACGCTAGTTTGTGGAGCGGACGTTGCATAACGTTTACGCTAGCGGCTTGTTTCGCACTACCGTTTGTTGCAATGACACCATTTTATGTTTCTCCATGTGTTTGCATTCCGGTGGAGGGACGCTTCTCGGGACCGAAGTTGATGGACCCAGCGGCAAACTCGGTAAGTAACCCTTACTAAGGACCTTCGTCTTTAGCTCTGTACGCGTTCCAGCATCGACCGCGGTATTGCATTATTCCATGCTTGCATGCGCAGAGAATGGCATGCTGCACGGTTTTTCCTTGGGGTAGGCCCGGCCCGGCCCGTTTAGGCGCCCGGTTCAGGGCTCAAAAATTGTCACATTTTGGTCAAATTTTCAATACTTTTTGGGTAAAATAGTCAAAAAGTCGCTCTGACGGTGCCTGCGGCAAGCTTTTTTAGGTGAAAATACTCGAATATTGAATTTTAAATTCATTTATAAAGGGCAACATTTTAGCCCATGGAAAGAACCAAAGGGGGGACCAGGGGAACTTTTCCTGTCTAGCCTAAGAAGTGAAGGCCCGCCGGGCCTTATAGGCCCGGGCCGGGCCCGGGCATCGATATGAAGGCCCGCGAGCCGGGCCGGGCCTCGACTTGAAGGCCCGTTGCACATGGTTGATGACTGTACAACCGCATGCACTGCGTGCACGCAATCGTTTTAAAAGTTAGTAGGTACCCATATTATGAATCAGTAAGCTTCGTGAAAATTCTAGACATTTTTTGCAGGCAATGTTCATAGTTATGGCCGCGGTTTACGGCTCCTGCTCGCTGGTCGGTCTCTTCCTCAGCTTAGCCACGGTGAAGAAACTCATCGTTATCCGACGTGAAGGGAATTATACGTCGCACGTTCGGCATGAGACAGGTTTATTTGGTACGTTCAAATGTTTCTTGCTACCCTTAATGTCATTTAAATATATTCTTTGGCGAATTTCGTGCTGCAAACGTTGTGCATCTTCTTGTTCCTTGGTGCTTTGCCGCCGTTCCGAGATTTGCCCTTTTACCAAACCTTTATGCTGGTCTTTACGAGTGGGCCTAGCGATGCATACACTCTTATGGGTCCTCTATCGCTGGTTCTCCTAAGGTCAGGTTTGGGAAAGTAACCTTTGAATAAGGATTGGTTGCAGCAAAACCGTGCGCAAGGGCTACGTTTCCTTTTTCCTTTTCGAAAAGTCTGCCGGATCGACGCGAACCGTCAACATAACTCGCCAGAACTGAGAAAATGTGCTTGCGAAGAATTACGTCGCCGATTTAAACCTTCATAAGAACCCAGCAACGTGCCGATTAGACTTGGGTCCGAAGAACGGACTACGATCCGGAAACATCGACGTTCCGATTTTTTTAATCTAGCATAATGAAATTCTTGAGGTGCTGAAGCATTCAGATATTGTTTGACGTGCGACAAGCCTATACTTCTTCATAATTCCGAAGGTGTCTATCGCAAAACAAAGAGTGATTCTTTGAAAGCACTATGTAAGCGAGCATTCATCCGTATCGAGCGAGTCGCTCGGCGCCCTCGCCTTCTGGCTCATCCTGTCCACCAGCTGCGCCGCTATGCCCAGCACCGGTGTCATGCCGGGAGTTGTCCACGGCATCGACCTCGATGTTGATGTCGTCAAGACGAGGGGCCTGACGCTTCAGACGCTCTGCAGCTTCAACTTCTGGAACCTCAGGGCTGCCTTCCTCGTCGCCATGATGTTCACCAGCGGTTCCGCCGGCACCGCTTGATCCATGTCCGGCACCATGACCATGGCGCGAGTTGTCCACGGCGTTTACACCAATGTTCATCGCGTTAAGTGGGTCGACCTGGCGCTTCAGACGCTCGGATTCTTCACCTCCAGCATGACCACCGGCACCGTGATGGGAGTTGTCGACGGCGTCAACTTTGATGTTGATGGCGTCAAGGCGAGGCACCTGGCGCTTCAGACGCTCGGCTTCCTCGCCTGCTGGCTGTTCGGGCTCCTCGGCACCGGTCGACGCTCCGTGGCCTCCTGCGCCGCCCGCACTACGGCCGGAGCCGTGCTGAGAATTGTCCACTGCGTTTACACCAATGTTGATAGCGTTCAGGGCCTGGCGCTTGAGACGCTCAGATTCTTCATCTCCAACACCGTGACGAGAGTTGTCGACAGCATTCACGTTGACGTTGATGTCGTCAAAACGAGTGGCTTGACGTCTATGACGTCGCTGCGACTGTGACTGGCTCTGCTCCTGGGATCCGGCGCCGCTCTGGCTCTGAGACTGCGTCTGAGACTGTCCGCCGTGGTCTCCGCCTGCGTGGTCGCCAGGGTGTTCTGGAGCTGCGGGTCCGTCGTGGCCATCGCCATCATCCGCTGAGGCTCTCCGTGAGGTCCTGGATGGGAAGGTCCCGCAGGATCTGGATGAGCAGGGTCGGCTGGTCCTGGATGGGAAGGTCCCGCAAGATCTGGATGAGCAGGGTCGGCTGGTCCTGGATGGGACGGTCCATCGTGTCCGCCCTTACCGCCATGATGACCACGACCTGAGGCTCCATGCTTCGAATTGTCCGTTGCGTTGACATTGACGTTGATATCAGACAGACGCGGGGCATGACGCTTTAGACGCCCTGCTGCCTCGGCCTCCGGAACTTCCTGGCTGCCTGGCTCGCCGCCGTCATGTCCACCAGCGTGTCCACCGGCTCCACTTGGCCCATGCCCAGCACCGTTACCGTGGCGAGAGTTGTCCATTGCGTTCACGCCGATGTTGATTGCGTTCAATGGGTCAGCCTGGCGCTTCAGTCGCTCTGCTTCTTCGCCTTCAGAGTGACCACCGGAACCGTGATGAGAGTTGTCGACGGCGTCAACCTTGATGTTGATGTCGTCCAGTCGAGGAGCCTGACGCTTTAGACGCTCGGCCTGTTCGTCTCCAGCATGACCGTGACGGCTGTTGTCTTCGGCCTTGACGTCAATGTTGATGTCATTCAAAGCGTCGACGTTGCGAAGATCTAAAAAGGCATTTGTAAGAAAGTAGAGAATAAAAATTGGGTCAAGAGAACCGGTAAATAGTCCATGAATTCGACTTACATCGCTGCGCATAGGCCTGACAGAGCAAGAGGACGAAGGGAACCAAGACGACTGCCTTGAAGTAACGGCTCATGACGACTTCGCTACGCAGCGCACTTGGACGGACGGACGGAGACCTGAGTGGAGTGAAGAGATTCACGAGTAGATGCCTTCTCTCATCACTGACCCGCTTAAGTAACCATAGTGTTTGCGACGATCTACGCCTACGCATGTTTGCTCACCTAATCAAATATGCGCTCGGCTTTAGCGGCGTCAGGCACCTGCATAAGTCGATGTCTGCCTACAGCTGACGCTATGCGTCAGACTAAAAAATGTGAGCTTGTGTCCGTCGCAATATTTTAGGGTTGCAAAAAATTCTAGCAGTGACTCAACACTCGTCACGGCCGAGTAGCTCTTGTTTTGGTACAAACTGGTCTGCCTGTTCGAACAGTGTTATTCTGGAGACATATCCCCCCATGAATGTCGCTATCCAATAAAAGAAGTCAAAACTTCGAGTACCAATGCTTGACAAAAAAACCTGTTAAATAAGGTAAGCTTTCCTGAGGAAAGGGTTTAACATCTGTTCGCTTATAAGTCGTGCTTGCCGTTTACACTCGAGGTGCGACAATTCAACATGTCTTCGGAGGTGGGTCTTGAGCATACGCATGAGGTGAGCTGCTGTTGCGCAAGAGATTCCAGTTCCTGAAGCCAACCTTTCCCGCACATCTGGCTGGCATGGCATTCCGCCCAACTATTGAGTTGTAGATGGAGCCGCCCTTCGATCCAGACACGCCTCAGACGCCAGCATGCAGGTGTTTAGGCAGCCCTGGCGCCGGGCTCTACTTTGTTTGCCGGTAATTTAAACTTATGAATCACACAATCTCAGTTGCACCAATTTAGATGGGCTAGACAAAGACAAAAAGTGTGAAATACGAGATTTGAAAAGAATTAATGAGATTTCAAGGCAAGAAAAATAAAGTTTAAAAATTTAAAATAAAAAGATTAAAAAGAGAAAAAATATTTTTAAAAAATCCACTGAACTTGATGGTTATAAGTAGTCATTTTTAGCAAAGGTGCGGAAATTGCGATTTCCAACTTGTTTACTACTGTTTTTTTTTGCGTCGACTATGGGCAATCTTAGCTCATGCTCACTAAGACGGTCGCCAGTGTTTGCTTGCGCCGCTTCCCTCATGTCTCCGTCATCGGCTGCATCGCTGCTGTGAGCGATGAATCAGCTGCAGCCCGCCTGTCGGCGAGCCGACCAAGGTCGCAGCATTGATAAGCCATAATTGCACATCCTTGCCCATTATGTGCAATTTGGCTTGTCTATTTGCGCTCCTGCGGCCATAAACGACTGAACGGTTGGTCGCTTCTTGCTGCACGGTCCACTGCAGCAGGCGCGTCGTCCAGACGCATATTTCGCTCATTGATGTGTCCGGCCAGCTTTGAGTTATCTTCCATTAGCGTCGAATACGAGCTCGCGCGTTTGGACAAGAAAAAAACTGTGAGATCCGTCTCTTGAAGGTTCCCGTTGCTTTTTACGGAAATAACTGCGGAACGCGAAAAGGTCCAACTTACTCTGACGAATCTTAAAACAGCGACTCTTCGTTGTATTCCACGATATCATACTTCCTAACTGTCTACGCAGCAAGCATTTTCAAGTTGCCCAAATATTTTGGAAGTTCGGCCGTGTCCTCTTCTTTTGATTTCTTTAACTAGTAAATTGTTTACGTTGCCATTCGTTTCAGCATTTCACCATGGCACAGCTCGTAGCTGGCGCGGTTGCCGGTGTAGGCGCGGCTTGTGCCGCCGTTATCGCGGGCATAGTCACGTAAGTCTTGAAGGGATGCAGGCAAAGGCAGACAATTTTCCGTGAAGATTTTGACAATATCAGTGAAACTTTTTGCCTCGGAAGGCGCCAAGCGGCGGGCTAAATAAGCGGACCAAAAACAGGTGGCAGAAGTACCGTATTTCCTCAAATAACTCCCCAGGGGAGTTATTGTTTCAGCCCCCCCCCTTCCCGCCTAGAGGGGGTATTTTTCGAGGAGGAGTGGAGTTATTTTCCTTATGCGCCCCAGCATTAAACAAAATATTGTAGCCGCTATTCTAGGCTGGTCAAGAAAACGAAGAAGCTTCAGCAAGAGGAAGAAAGGACCCGTCTGCGGGCGGCCATGCTCAGCGAAATGGGCACAAACGTGAAAAAGGCGCAGGAACAGCTGGAAGCGAAGCAGAGAGAAATGGAAGCGACAGAGGCGTCACTTCGATCGCGTGTCCAACAGCAGGAGACACAGCTGGAGGAGCGCCTTCGAGAGGTGCGAGCCCGCGACGCTGCTGTCGCGGAGCGACAGGCGGCGATCAAGCGCGCCTTCGAAGAACGCTTGCAAGATATGGACGAAAAGGAGCGCAGGGAAATTCAGCGTCGACTGGAGGTAAAAGTCGCCAGAATATTCCCTTTTCCGATGAATGCTCTTTGACCCCACTGAACTGGCCCTTCCAGGACAAAGAAGAGACGCTACGACGCGCCAAGGAAGAGCATGGCATTCTCGACGTAAGTACCGACAGCTAGAAACAAGCGCTTTTCCCTGGCTGTGCTGCGTCAGCTCTCGGTTGCGCAGATATACTCCGTCGCCAAACATGCATACTCGGATTAACCTTGCCAAAAAGTGTACCTCGAAAGTATGCCTCAAAAATTAAAGATCACCAACCGGGTGGTACTGCCGTACCGCACTGTACCGCCGCACTATCGGTGCGGAGTGCGGTAAGGGTGAAATAGCAGCTAGTACGGCCTGTACTGGTACCGTGACGTACCGTACTACGGCCCGCACTGACATACCATGGTGTACGATACGGGGTGGTCGGTACGGTACGAAGTACGGTTCGGGGTGTTGCGGCGCCGCTCAGAGCGCTGCCTTCTAGGTCTAGGACTCAACTCATCTAGCCCTAGGATTTCGGTTCGGTTTAAGTTTGCTGGCATGCGTCCTAGTTCAAGGTTGCCCTAAGGGCTACGACTGGCTCAAAGGCTCTTTTCATTCTTTTATTTCAAGTCTAGTCAGTCAACAGGCAACGTGGTCAGTTTGGCCCCGAAGGGCCGAATGGCAAGGTTTCACTGTGAGGAGCAGACTTTTATACCGAGAGGAGTAGAGGAGAGACGATGAGGAGGAAGGTGGAGAAGCCGGAGCGGGTCCCCGGAATGCAGCAGAGGCTGCTCCAGTTCCAGACGGCTTTTTGGCTCAAACCACTTCGAGAAGCCTTCTCGGGAAAAAGGCAATTAAGTAGCGGTGGCGCTTACTAGGCGCAAACCCACGCTTCCAGACGGAACCCATTTTGGGCTTTAATTAAACACGGCAACATTCTTCCAAACGCGGAAGTCTAGGGTTCAAACACCATTCAAATAGCCCTTGAGGGCGTATATTCTAGCAGCATATGCAGGACTGGAAGGGGTCTAGTAAGCTTCTAGCATGTTCCAGCATAGGAGTCTAGAGGCGGCTCGTAGCCGCCGCAACACGGGGTGGGTCAGTACGGTACGGTGTACGGTACGTAGCGGGTCAGTACAATACGGCGTACGGTACGTGGCGGGTCAGTACGGTGCGGGGTACGTTACGGGATGGGTGAGTAAGGCACGGTATGGGTGCCGGCTGCCGATTTTTACCGAGAATAGCACCTGAAAGCAGTACAAAAGAAGCCCGCTCGCCGTCGTGAAAATAGTCTCAATTTAGGAGAAATTCAATATCGCCGTTATCGGTCTTGCGAATGCCGGTAAAAGCTCGGTGGTGGCATCGCTGCTCGGCAAGCTGCCTGACGAGGAAGGCGGACCGGAGATCGACGATGGAGAAACTACCAAGGAGATGATCCGCTACGAGTGGGGCGAGAATGCCGTGTTGTTCGACATGCCTGGCGCTGGAACCCTCTCCGACCCAAAGGACGATTATTTCTTGTAAGTTTGCTTTATCCTGACGTTCTGGCACTTGGAACTATTATATTTTGTCGCCTTCAACCTTCTTACATTTCATTGGCTTAACTTCTACCTTACATCTTAGGCTTAGACAAAGGAAGGCCTAAATTATAGTTTTACAGCAGTAACAACAAGTTCTCACCTTAGAAAGTACGGCCTCTGCGCCTTCGACCTGCTCGTCATCGTTCGCGAGGCAGTGCTGACGGAGAACGAGGTCAGCTTTCTGCGCGAGGCCCACCGCTACGACACACCCGTGGTGCTCGTACGCTCAAAGATGGACTTGGCGCTGGCCGCGCGAAAGCACCGACATCGAACCGAGTCGCAATGGGAGGCTGTTGTAGGAGCACTTCACGACGGTAAGCTGATGATGGCGACTGCTGTCGACGACTTATTTAAGCCCGAACAGCTAATCCTAAAAACAAGTAAGCCTAAAAGGATTAGCTGCTGCTTAGTACCTAAAGTACTAAGCCTAAAAAGCACAGCAGACCATACTAAGCCTAAAAGGCTAAGCCGAATACCTATACCAAGCGTAAAAAGCTAAGCCGAAACAGCTAGAGAATAATTCACCACACCGTCACTACGCTGCCCCTTTAGCTCGCACCAAGCACGAGACCTTCGTAAATGTCAATCAGGAGAAGATTCCAGCCGTCGCCGGAACGCCCTACTTCTTCGTGTGCGCCGATTCCCTGTACGCGTGCGTCAAAGGCGACGAGCCTGAGTACATCTTTGAGGAGGAGCGCTTCCTGCGTCACGTTCACGAATGCCTGCTACGCTCATCCGCAAGTGACAGCAGCGAATGGGAGTCGTTTGAAGACGACGACGATAACTGACGCATACACGGAAATGTGTGCTCTCGATATTGCTTTATAAACTCTCATAATGAACACGTTGTATATCGTCTCTTGAGCGAAGTCTGCGTTGACATGTGCCAGCGTTCTTCTGCTACTTGCTTTAATATTCATAAGAGTCTCCTAAATCGCACACAATTACCCTGCGGGGCGGAGATGGCCGAAGCTGCTTCGAGAACCCTGAAAACCCTAGACTACCAAATTTTTATCCCTTGTCGGAATTTGACCATGCGCCAAGTACCCACCCTGGACGTGGGCCTAAACTTTTGGCCCATGTGCCCACCCACCCGGGCCCATAGCTCAGCCTACGTTGGGCCTGGGTCGGGCCCAAAGCCCAACATCCGAAACAAAGTAAATCGAAAGCGAGACAGAGCAAGAGGGAGAACCTCTGCCGAAGCAAGTTTTCGACAATTTTGTCTAATTTGGAGTCATAAAGGCTCGAAAAATAAAATCTGGAATTCTTAGTCTTGCGATCCACGTTGTACAATATTGCGATACGCGAAGCTTGAAGTCCGGGCTGGGGGAAAAAATTCTGCAGACCGAGACCGAGACCAGACCCCCCCCCCAGACCGGGACCGAGACCAGACTCATGACCGAGATCGAGACTTGAAATATGTTCGGCCCAAAAGCGCCCCAGCGCGGTCAAAAATGTAAAAAATTCGGCTAATATTGGCCCGCCGCAGGTGATCCCAACGAAGTTTTGGATGAAATCTAGAGAAATATAGTGAAAATTTCGTAGGTCGGCGCCTAGCGGCGGGACATTTTGGCCTTTTTTCTTTCTCATGGCCGAGACCGAGACCATCGGATTTTCCTCATGACCGAGACCGAGACCGGACCCCCCGAGAGTCTCGGTTTTCGAGACCGAGACCGAGACCGAGACCCCCAGCCCTGCTTGAAGTAATGGGTGCTTCCCAATAGCGCCACTCAACCGCTAAGTATCGGAAAAAAACGAACTCGTAATCATAGAGAAAAACGGGACAAGTGCTTCCAGTGTAGAAGGGGTATTTCTACTTCAGCATGTTCGTAGGGGTTACTTCTAGCTAAGCGATTAAGCGTGGCATGATCCGCTGTTTAGTTGCGCGTACTTCTCTTCGCACAAGAGAAAAAATCATTTCCGGAGCAAAAGTCAGGTGTTTGTTGGTCTCAGGTAACGCCACATCCATTTTGCGGACCATACATTATCGGAAACATCTGCCGCTCTCGTCGTTAAAGATTGGTATCACTTCTCCACACGGGGCGGTGGCCGACGGTTTTTTTTCGATCTATCCGCGTAGTTTCGCCGCCGGAAGACGCAACTTTCGCTGTTACATACCGCTTCGAATATTCTCCTTCTCCTGAAAAATGCGAGTTTCAAAAGCGGTGTGTTTCCCGCTATGTTCAAGTAATTTTATCTTGAATGCATATTATATTTTGCTCCTAGCAGTGGTCGTCGATCGCAAACAAATTCTAGTAGGCTGGTCTGAAACAGGTTCGATACTTCTGTCTTTCCGTTGTTGGCTAACGAGACCGTCAGCGGTCATATGAGTCAACCAACTTTTGCACCTGTAAGTTAGCTCAGTTTCCGAAGGAGAAGAGACACCGTAGCCCATTGGATTTTGCTTGTTGTTAATTCTCGCTCGAGTGCCGACCTAACTGATCGCAACAACTTTTGTTCTAGCGCCATGCGTTCTCTTGGGTGTTCGTCGATTCTTCTTCTGTCGCTTGTGGGATCAGTGGCAGCGAGTAGGTTTATCCGCTTACACTTCTAATGTCTTGATCGATTTAGTCGGCCCATACGTTAAAGGTGTTCTCGAAACGGCCCAGTACCTCCGCAAAACAGTCCATCCCGTCCGGAACCTCCGCACGGAAGCTGTATATGCCGCCACGAATTACTGGGACTTAACGAAGCAAGTCTCAGGAACCGCTGGCCGCTGGCGTTGGAACGCCCTTGACTGACACTTGAGCGTGTCTTATCTCAGGCGCATCGTTGACTACTTAGCTAGCTACCTGAAACCGTTCCAGTTAGCCCAAGCGACGTGACTTCGTCTGCTTACAAATTAGTTTATGGCGCTAAGGAGAGAATCTCGTACTCACTCCGGCGCCAACGACATACTTTTGGAAGTTACTACTGTTTGGCGTATTTGTGGCTTCCGGATTTTCGACTTTTGTCCGCGACACGGTGTACTTTCGACGGGATCAAGCTATTCCCGCCGACGACAGAGATTCTCTTCAACCACTGCCGCAGGTTAATCAGCCAGCACCGAACCACGGGGATACGAAATTCGCTATGACAGCTATACTGAACCATGTAGTAACCTCATCTAGGTTATACTTGCCACCGGAACCACCAGCATCGTATAGCGTAAACCAAGATGATCCCATCGATCACAGGGAATGTCGTGAACTTAGAACGAAGGATAGCACTCCGACTGGTGAAGTGGACCAGTACCATTCGTTAGAGATCGACACTCGGACCCCGCGCCGTACCCGCACCCGCGGTGACACCCCCCGTGCCGCGCGTTGCCGCGCCGTATAATACGGGTACGGGTACGGGTACGGCCCGTACAACGGTACGGGTGCCGATCTCTACCATTCGTCACTCGATCAATCGAGTATACCATACCAGCTATTGACTAAAGCGCTCACATTACCGGGACATGTTAAGTTTCGTTCGATAACCCTTAGAAAGATATATAAAAAAACGGGAAGTTTTCAGCTTAAATGGGCGTCTGTGACAAAAGTTATGACCAGCCAAAGTCTTGAACGTGCACAGTCTGCAGGTTTCGGCTTTCCTGCGGATTTGTGCCGACATTTAGTGTTCACAGGGGTTTTCGCACACGCCGCATCCGAAACTGATGTTCGCTTTTGGTGCTGAAAACCGGCAATACCATCGGGGAATGTAGGCGAACGTCGGGAAACGTCTGGGAACCGAGGGTACTTAGGGAAAACGGGAAAACGCCCGAAAACCGCGTGGGCGTCGACTTGTCTTGGTCCCCCCTTTGGTACTTTTGAGCAATGTCTAGTTTTTGTCTTTTTACTTGGTTTTTAACTGGTTTCTCAAGTATTTTAGTTCAAAATATCACGCCGTAGGCGCCGTCAGAATTCATTTCAGGCTTACCAGGCAAAAGTCCTTGAAAATTTGACATTTTGATGTGTTCAGGATGTCATTTTGGACTATTTCGGCCTAAAATAGCCCGCCGCAGGCGCCGCCTATTCGACCGATCAGTCACAGCGTTGCTTCTCGTACAGAGGCCCAAGTTGGAGAATGGAGAGGCACAGGTCCGATTGCTGAGTGCATTCGCCGCGTACCGAGTGATGGAAGCTTTGCACAAGGGCATAACAATGAGTTCAATCGACGTTTCAACGACGTGGCGTCTCCGGACGATGTTCGCAATCCGGCCATTTCTCGCATTCAGCCTCGGTGCCGACGATAAGTAAAGCGGGTGTCTGCACGATCTTCGAGCGTGCGAGACCCATAAGTAGGCTGCATAAAGTCGGACCCACCGAAAAAAGTTTACTTCATTTTTCGGAACGTCCTTGTTCGCTTTTTCGTGTTTTGCTGACATTTTCCATTATAAAATGTCCTAATCTTCTTGCGTCTCGCGTGCATTGTTGTCCTCGCTGGCGTCTCGCAAGTTTGCCAAACCGAGAGAGGAAGGCGGCCATGATAGCCCTGCTTGCTCCCAGCCTCGAGGAATTCGTTAGCCCTCTGGCCGGCTCAGGCCGCTAGCCGGGATTTCCCCTTGCGGCGGGAAGACGCCAAACGCGACGAACTTACGCCGAGAGATTGTTGTCCCTTCTGCCTCTGCTTTCCACCAAAAGGCCTTGACTTCCAAGCCCTTTTGGGGTAAGACGCCAAGCAGGCAGCCCCGAAAGGACGCCCGCCGGCGACCGGAAGAACGCTTGGCCTGCAGTCCTCGCGGCTCGGAACTTAGCGGCCGCAGAGATACCAATGAGCTTAACTGCGCAATGGGCGAAGAAGCTGTCAAGAATCCTTCATGGTGACATGGCGGGCATGCAAGGCTGGAAGAAGCGGCACACAATCGCACTTTAAACTCGAGTTTGTGCTGGCCAAAAGTCGCTTGCCTTGAGATGCGAAGACGAGACACGGGGTGGCCAAGTGGGCCTTCCTGTTTACTTTGTAATGATGGGATTTTTACGCTTAGCGCTCTGTATGATAGAAGTCCTTAGTCCTTAATGTGGATCTTTAAAGCAGGTTAGTCCCGGACATCCAACAAATACGAAGATAGTAGGGAAAGTAGGGACCTCCAAAGACCATCGACATTCGCCAACAGCAACGCTGTGCGGGGGCTCAGACGCCCCCCCCCCCCCCCCCCCCCGGTGGCTGGGGCTTCAGGCCTCGGCCCCAGCCCCCAGCCCGCGCCTTTCGCTGACCCAGGCCCCGGTACCGGCCCCGGCACCCAATCAACTTTGCCGCCTATCTTAGTCCCCGCACGGCCGCTGCCGGGCCATCGCCCCCCAGGCCCAAGCCCTACCCCCACCCCATTTACCCCTAAAGTCAGGCCCCCGGCCCCAGCACCCGCACAGGGTGGGCCACCGCCACTTCTTCTCATGCACTGTCCTGTCAAGGTCTCTTGAGCTTATGAAGGCTTAAAAGGTCAGTTTGAACTTCTTGCTGTCAACAATCTTTACTCCTGGTTGAACCCCTCTCAGGAGACTCATTTATCACGCTAAGACTTTTTACTCTTAGGCTTCCCGCACTCGGGTGACGACACTTCGCCACGAGCGTAAAATCGAAGCCTACGTTTTCCTCACTATAATCAGTTTAGTGGCTAATATCTTCAGTCGAATGCGCGACCTCATTCTAATGAGCCTAATGAGCCCAATAAGAGTGCGTGAGAGGGTGGTCCCCGCTGAGGTTATTGAGTCAATTGCCGCATCTCGTCCTAATGACGACGCTGAAGACGCCACATTCTCGCGCGAAATGCCGGTGCATGAATTATTGAACGCTTCGTAATATTGCCGCATTCAGCCTCCATCCCGGCTGATTTCGCCGCTATCTTTGTCCTCCCTCAAGGATCATGTCGTGGCGGCCTTCAGGGGTAACACGCACGGAAGCCCACCGTATTTACCGTAATAGTGACCGTCCCTCAAATGGTGACCCCCTTGCAAGGGATGACCTAAAATGGTGACATCCCTTCTGATGGTGGCCCCCTTCCGGGCCTTATGAGACCTCCAAAATGGCTTTGGATCCGACGAACACGTGCTGGCGCACAACTAACCTTAGAGCTGTTGCGATAAATGACGCTTGTTGAGCGACCGTTTTTACGTTACATTTTTACCATATAAAGCTAATTTTGCCGGTCGGCGACTGCCGGAGGGCCTTCTAAATGATGATCCCCTTCCAATGGTGACCCCCCGCCCGGGTATCATGGAGAATGGTGACCCCGGGGTCACCATTACAGGAAAACGGTATATAGCTTTTTTTCGCGGCCGTGCTCGAGAACTATTCTGAAAATTTGCATTTGACTTTATTCTCGCATAGCCCTCCGAAACTTTTTTCCGATCAATGTGCACATAAAATTTAATCCGGACTAAATTGTCGCCCCAGCCGGTAAAAAATCTTAATCCTCTCGCCGGCATCGCCGGTCAAAATCATCAGCCCTAGTGACTTAGGACTATCTATTGACCTCTAGGCTACACTGCGTACAACCCACCTATGCTAGAGAAATTGCCACCAAGGCAAAGAATGGTTTTTGCATTTGCAAAATGGCAGCTGGCGTTTGCAGTGTTTATGTTCCATATGGCCGAAGAGTGAAGGAGACACAGACACCTTTTTGTAGCCGTCTGTGCCGTTACGGAAGCCTTGCAAACGTTCGAAAAAAGTGTTTAAGGAGGTCATAAATCCGACATTTTACGGCACCTAGAGGCGTGCCTCACAATTTTGAGGCTACTAATGGAAAATACGAACGACCGAAAACGCTGTCGATACCCGTCGTCTAGCGGAAGAAAATCTTTGGACGAATTTCCTCAGCTGGGTGCATCGACCGCGTTCTCATATCAAGGTGCTGCCCCACGCTTGGTCTGAGGTGTTCACGTGGCGCCGCTGGAAATATTCATGCGGCCATCCACCTCTAGCCTCCCCGGCCTGCAAGCCCTGCCGAATGCGAACGCTTCTGAATGTGTTTTCTGTCTTCCCGCGGAGTCGAATGATTATAGGGCTATGTCCCCGTGACGCACTTTCAAAACACGTTTAGCGAAGTGTTTATTGGCCGCCTCCCACCGCCGCTTTTTGGCGTATTTTTCGCTCCCAAAGGGCCTGAAATGTTCACGGCTCGACGCATGCCATCAACGCAGACACCCCGTGATTAGCGGGCTATTCACGCGCCGCGCGGCGAATGCGCGTCAGGATCGCTTTCGAGTCTTTCCACAGCACCCCACCCCAGCTGTTTGCGGCCTTTGACTGTGTCGAAGGCGGTAAATAGCAAAGCATTTGCATGCATTCTCACGCTTGTTTGCAAATAAAAGAGCACCTGCGTGAATGCTGCGCGTACGCGATGCGTTTTACATCAACCATTTATGATGCATTCACATTTTTTGCGTCAGGAGAAGAAGGTAAACTAATATGTGGCAAGGCTGGTTCATTGCTAGTTTAGATAGGCCCGCGTAGCCACCAAAAGCCTGGAAAATGGTTCTCAGTCTCGATGCATTTCGGTTATCCTCTGTGGGGACAGTTAACCACTTGTCCTCCTTGCATGTGTCGAAGGATAATGCCAGCTGCCAACGGCGCCGCCGATGGCAGCGAATTGTGCGAAAGTCTTCAAAAGTCTATGATGCATGAATTCGGCCTGCCGTGTTCAGTACGTATTCAGTACTTTATAGAGGAAATCACATCGTACTTTTCCGTCGACGAAGCGACACAAGCTAGACAGATGCCGATAAGCCTTAGGCAAAATCGAAATTTAAAAATTAGTCAACGTTCAGCAGTATTAAAGCGGCACACCCATCGAAATATTTGCATTTGGTGACATTCCGCTAGCATGAGGACACATTGGCCCACAAATAAAGCAGCTGCGTTGGGTCAGTCATACATACCGCCCAAGCCCTAGTCATTTATGTAGCTACCTTAAATGCCTACCAGACTGCGAGGTCGAACGACTTCGAAGTTAGGTTTTGTTGGATCACGTGTTTATGCTGTTATTTATGACCGTTGTTTTCTTCCCACAGCGTGTATTTTGCATTCCGTAAAGTGCACGCTTGCTTCGACAAGTCGCTTCGAATTCCCATGCCGACTACAAGTCCCCCCCCCTGGCTCTGTACTTGTTTTGGCGATTATGACCGTTAAAGTTTTGTGTTTCTCTGTTTCCTTGGCTGTTCAAATTGGTCTGCCTAGGAGAAAATTGGACAAGTTCTTCTTTCCGAAGTAAAGACCGTTTTGGGTCGGCTTAACGACGCCATAACTTCGTGAAAAACGACTGTTCCGAGTCGGAGGACGTTCCTTCCGAACGTCGTTATTTGCAAGAACGTTTCAGCCACGGCTTAAGATCTAGTTTTCTTACCATTAAACATCAGTCTAATTCCGACAAAATACAGTTTTTCACCAGCAAACACACGCCTTTTTCATAGCGTTCCCCGCTTGAATGGCCGTTCTCATTTCGTTTTGGCGGCCGCATTCTTATCACGCAAGGCTCATTATTCGAACGAGCCCTTTTAATGCGAAAATCCCGCTTCCAACAATTAATTGGCTCAATCGCGTGGCGTGTGGGAGCGCGTCTGGACGGGCACTGGAGGGTAAACAAGTGGCTGGTGTTAACTGGAAAGTCCAGCCAGCGCGCTAAGGAGACCTCGGGAATGCCAGTAGCTTGTATGGCACTACTTTTTAATCCAAACCCTGACCTAAGTTAGGTTTAAGAGGTGGCAGTTTACTTCCATTCGGTTGACCGCCACGAGCGAGGGAACTGCACTCGTGCGCCCTGGGCCTAGAGTTTACTCTCGAGACTCCTCGCCATGCATATGACGGCTCATTTGATGGCCAGTACATGGTCGAGTACGGTCTTTCCGAAGGCAGACCTTTCCCTGTTTGCTAAGCGTCGGCAATAGTTGCCGTTCTTTTAAAATATCTTGAGCGGTCTCGCCCACTCGCTTGAACTTAAAATTCCCTTCAGCCATCCTGTTCTTTGCCAAATGTGCGATCCTTGGTCCCTTTTGACCCTTTCAGTTCTGCAAAGCTTTCAGGAATCTTTCAGCCCTTAGAAGGCCCCATCCAACAGGGATGCTTTGCGCTAAAATCTTCCAGTTTCCGTCCAAAAACCTAGACGCTAAGACGCCTTGAAAGGCACGACTTTTTTGACCGCCGCTCAGTTGCCAGGCGTCGCCTTGGTTTAGGTTTTGCTGGCCATTGTCTTCCCGGCCCGTTTCGGCATCCGCTTTGTGTCGCGCAGCTGCCGCCACTTCGCCCAGCTGACCGCGCGGCTTATGATCTTTTTGAGCGAGCCGCCGCTGGTGTCGAGTGCCGCCGCGGTAGCCCCCGGCGCCGAGTGACAGACGAGACGTCGAGGCGTCATTTCCGCGTTGACAAATTGGTCATTTGCATTTTGAGGACGGCTATAGCTTTGCGGGATTCATTAAGCGTGGAGATTCTATGCGGGATAGGCCAGGATCATGGCGACCAGAGCTGTACGGGAATCAGAATCAGCATCGAAAATCGTTTTTTTTTTTTGGAATTCTTCGAGTATCCGAGACGTTCCTCTCGACTGCTTTCGGCCGCAAAGCGTGTTTTTTCAACGGCTGTATGAACGCAAATATGTTCTTCGTGATCCTGTATCGTAACATCAATTCGTACCTTAGAGACAACTTTAAATGTGGAAACGTCCCAGTCATCGAGATTTACACAACTTTTCCGCTAGAAATCCTTCAAAATGTTCTCGGATACGCCTAAAATGGGCCAGATCACTAAAATGACGTTAAAATGGCATATTTAGGCTATATTAAACGATATAGAGGCTTGTTCCTTAAAATTTTACTAACTTCCTAAACAATTTTCTTCACCAAAGGGTCCCCCCTTACCCTAACCCCGCCCCCTCCCCCCGCTAAATACGGCCCTGCTTCTGCGCCCGTACCGATTAACGTTACGGACCCGTAACGTTATGCCGTTATAACGTTATAACGGTACGAGGAGGTACCCCGTACACTTTAACGGCACAGGGTGTTGGCGCCGAAAAATCGACTCGCCCAACGCCGCCCCCCTAAAGCTCCGCGGCCTACTACACCGAAGCGAAAAATGTTCTCGTTTTCGACCGGAACCCAAGGGGGAGGACTTTGTCTCGGCCGAAAGCCCAAATTTGACACACGAAATTTTTCGAAACGTTCACGGCCCTTTGCACTTCGATGGTTCTCCGAGTGCATTTTAACGGCTTGTGGTGGTTAATATGACGAACTTAGCGTTCAGATACCCCCCCCCCCCGCCTACCTCATTAATTTCCGGTTAACCCCCCCCCCCGCCCGCCGAAGACAGACAGATAGCCATGCCCCTCCTTAAAATGCGAAGAGTCCGAAATTAGTAAATGAGCGCCCTTATCATCGCGGCGGTCAAACTCCCGCCAGAATTTAGGGGGAAGGGGAGCAAGGTCGATTTAAGCGCTCAATATCTTGTACCAGTGCGTGCTCTCAGCTTCTCAACTGGCTGGTCGCTGATGCGTAGCCTGTCGTCCAAGGCATTATTCGCGTGCGTGTCGAGGCTACCTAGTCATCGCGCGATATAAAGCGAGTGCTCTGTTTATGGTTGTCGTTGAATAAAAGCCGGCACGATATTCCCAAAGGACTTAATTATGATTTCTTTGCGCGCTCTGACTCTGAATGCACGCAATAGTCCGTTCTGTTTACGCTATCTCTCGTTCTTGGTCCGTTCTTACGCGATGCGTAGATGTTTAGCCGTAATTCCGTAGCTTTCTTGTCTCGAGTGCAGACATCCGCGTAAAGTCTTTTAAATCCCTAGGAGGCGGCCATCGAAAAAAGTGCCAGGAAAAAAACTAGGTCCCTAAAAATCGACGGATTACTAAGAGGGTTAATGATAGCGCGGCGCTTTCAACAGAAAAATCGTAAAACTTAGGGGGCTTTTCGTCCGTCCCCCAGCCTCGGAAAGCGACTTGTCGGCACTAACATTCTGGGGTCCCAGATAGAATTTGCCAAACGTGGGCGCAGAACTCGCGGGGGGGGGGCACAAAAAGGGCATTTTTGGCGTAGGCCAAAAGCTGGCACCAAACAAAACGCATTTGCCCGCTCTTTGGTAGGTTTCTGCAATGTCACAGCTTTCACAGAAACCGCCCTTTTCATTTTAGCCCTTTTTGTACGCTGAAACCGCTATCTCAGTGTGTTTCATTCGAGCACAACCCTGAAAGCTGAAAAGTGCCCCCCTCCTCAAGCAGGCGATCTGGGGCCAGTCGTAAAGCTTTTGGCTGTTCGAGCGTGGCTATATCAAAAGACGAGGCTCGTCCTGGCAAAGCCTTGCGTCGCTATATCAAAAGACGAGGCTCGTCCTGGCAAAGCCTTGATCTAAATTTGTAACTCTGGCGACAAAAATAGCCGCACTTCGACATAATACGTCAGCCACCTTGCTTTTTGCAACCAGCTGAATTTCGGGTGAATAATCTACGGCTCGACTCCTAAATTTTGGCATGCCTTGTGACGTCTTTTCCGATCCCAAATACGCGTCGTTACCTAACAATGCGCATGCCTAAAAAGTTTTTGCCTCCCTATTCGCGGCTACTCGCCGGTAATACTTTCACTTCGGGCCCTTCCTTCCGCGTCCACCTTCGCACTCGTCGGCGCGGGCGCCGAAACGGCGTGAATTCCGCGTGCTGAAATCCAATCCCATAATGAATGGCCTTCCGTCGCCGAGCTGCCAAATCGACCGACCGGTGGCGGTTGGGTGATACTCGGGCCGGATTGGAGTGAGTCTCTGCAAAGTGCGCGGGCGAAATGCGCCCATAAAACTGCGTGCCGGTTTAGCGCAGGGTTTATCGAGCGGTTTTTTCCCGGTTCGCGCAAATATTTTATTATCCTGAACGACTTGACGACTGACTTAGCGCGTCGGTGGAGGTGTTCCCTGTGCCGCCGTTGTTCGCTCTCGATTTTAGCCGGGCGATCTAGGAATGATCATCGCTACTCATCCGGCGGTGTCAATGCCGAGGGGCAAGGCCAAAGAATGCCATCTAGCGGGCGTCGGGTTGTGTTTTGCCCTTCAGCGCATACTGAACGGGGAGTGGAAATTTTGGAAATTCCTAAATTTTCTGCAAGGTTCCCCTGCATTTTTCGGAGCGGCTTTATAAATCCTACTTTTAGATCATCTCGTTCAAGTAAAGGGAAGAACCAAAGTGAAATTCTCCACATCCTTTTGCGGTCCACAAGATGCTGACCTAACCTTAAGTGATCTTGAAGGTCAAAAGGCAAGCCGAAGCCGCACGATGGAAAGCTAGGACTAGTTTCTAAAGGCCGACATCGTGTGCCACGTTAAGTCAGTCTAGGCTACCAGACTATTGAAGGCCACTTCTCCCTTCTCACACTCCACCGTCACGCAAAACTGCTCTTAACGCGATGCTCATTTTGTTGGAGCGATTTCTCTGGACATGGGAATGGTGGCCGATGTTCGGATACCGATTCGGACTTTTGGGTTTTTCTTGCCTGCGGTATTCGGATGCGGAACGATCCGAAGAACACGATGAGAAGTGCAGCACCGGTTCGGGCGTACGATGACCCTGTCGGCCCAGTCTTCATTGGTTTGGGATAGACACACTACCACACGCCATTCTCCGCACCCTGTGAATTCCAATTTTTAAAATTCGGATTAAAGTTGGTATTCCGAAACTGCGGAAATTCGATGGCTTTGTTTGGAAGTTCCGATATGCACAATTTTTATTTCGCCTTCACATTCAGTCTTCTTCGTGGCATCCTCATCACTGACCACGAGCCTCACTGCGTCGCATGAGCTGTCTGTATGACGCTATGACGCTTCGATGCTAGCCCCCACAACGTTTTCTGACATCACCGCTTCGCCGCTCACCACCCGCTGGTGGGCGTTCAGGCATTTTTTCTCCGCATCGTTTCGTAGTCCTCCTCCTTAACCTATTTTCGGCGCCGGCAGTACGCGCACCGACCGCTTAACGGTACGATTAAGTTACTCGAGAGGAATTTAATTCGCCGCCAAAATTCTTTACCACAAACCCAGCCGGCTTCCTTCCGGATGAAAACTTCGATACGGGGCGGACGAGCGGGGCGGCGCTCGCCCATTACCCACCAGGGAGGGTTTTATGCGGGCCGGTCCCCGCCGCCGCGGGCCGATGAATGACTCGCGGGGTCTCGCGGGACGCGGCGAGAAAACACGCGAATTGAGTAAGCGTATAAGTATCGCCGCGCGGCGCGCGCATGCGCCGCCGCCGAGGATGTCAGCCGCGTGCAACTACTGCAACGGGATGATGCCATTCGGAAGCCCGAATGTTTACCAACTACTTGTCGCAGTCGAGGGAGGCGGCTATGACTGGCGTTCGAATACTAATGACTTGAGTGACAAATGCAGATGTTTCTTCAACAATGCTTTGGCCTGTAAGATTCGCTATGCCGAGTATTATGCGTTTGGAAGTTCGTTTTGCCTGTCGTCTCCTTGCGACAAGTCGCGATGTTTCGATGCCGAAAGTTGATGCCGCGTGCATCGCTGCAACGACGGCGCCTGGGGTCAGATCAGGGGGAAGACCAGATTCTCCTGGTACACGGATCGACCACAACTTTTGGAGTTTTTTGAAATTGGAATTTAGAGTTCTCCCAAACGGGTAGACCTCTAGTCCAAATGGTTCGGGAGGGAGCCCCTCATTTACACGTGGCGGGTGATGCCATTCTTTGGCCATTTTTGAAGATTTCCTCAGACAGCTAGGTCGCCAGGCGTCCCTTTTCACGTGTCACCACCGCAGCAGAATTTCCGCTCTGTGCGACGGCTACAAAAGCATCGATACTTTGGGGGGAAATTATAAATTGGAGAGGATAATACCGGTGGACATCGTGAAGAATAAAAATGGGTGACTCAAGGTCCCTCGATTTTACCAATGTATTTTTTGGCATGACCTTCCGTATATAGATAATACATTGCCCGTTCGCTTATTGCCATTCTTTTCGAGTTCCTCTCGTCGCGTTTGTCTAAGCTTAAAATCCTCACATTCGCGACGATTAGGTTTCAGGCTGTTACGAGCAGAACAATGCCATGAGAAGGCGGTCACGACCATTAACCACACATTCCTTGCTCAACTATTGCGTTCTCTACTTCTTTCTTCAAGCATGTAATATCGGCTTTCCCACATCATCGGCTGTGATACTGACCGGTTCGCCTGAATCGTACGCCAGGTAAGCACGAGTCACGACAAACGAGATAAACGTCGTGGGCGAATCAAACTGAGCGCCTTTGTCTGTATGTGCGGAAAGTAGACACGTCTCGTCGGTCCACAGTCCATACTTAGCTGGCCCTAAACGCTCATGATTCATTCCTGCGGAGAACTTTAGCCCAGGCCGATACGATGTTGGATAACACTGTCTTTCTATGTCTTACAACGAGACACTTTTCGGCTCGCTAAATGGTCCGCTGTTCGAGCATTCCTACAAATCAGTTTTGTCTTTTGGGTCCTTAAGACTTGCGCTTTTTGTGGAATTCTTGTGTTGGGAAAACGCAGCCCAATTCTGCCTCTCCATGTCCGTTACGTGGTACTACTTTACTTCCTAGTTACAACCGGTACGGTACCCGGCACAACACGTAAACAACGTGAATTACCGCTCGCTTTAGGTTTCCGAAATGGGCGCAGACCTTCGAGAATCAGCTGTCGTGCGAGTTCAAGACGCTCTCCTCGAATGCCTTGCTCCTCTACACCGACGACGGCGGCGTCCAGGGGAACTTCTACGCCGTCACCATCGTCGACGGCCGGATACAGCTGGACTTCAGGTATGCGCATCTCAGAGCAGGTTACGATTGGGCCGCATACATTTGTACAGTTTGCCATTAGGGAGACTGAGACCTTCGGCTTACTAAATATAACCAGCCGGTATGAAAACTAGACCACATCAGCGTGCTCGTCTGTAGTACTTTTTGGTTAACGCTAGAGCTACACGTTGGTACCTGGCCCTAATTTATGCGGCCCAAATCGCATGAAGAACATGTTATGTGCATGTATCGTCTCTTTAGGTTAGGAGATGAGACACAGGATACGCTTATCAATCGTCCTGTGATAACGCTGCGGGTACAGGACGTCGCGGTGGACGACGGCAAGTGGCACAAGTTCTCCCTGTTCCAGGTGAGTCAGGTTCCTTTCCCGAGCATTTCCGAAGAGCAAGAGGCCACGTTCAGCGGTTCTAGGCATGGGAGAACGTCAAGATCCAGGTGGACGACGCGGTTGTCTTCCGCATTCTGAACCAACGAAGCTTCGTGTTTGGCAACCTGCGAACCAACTCCGACGTCTTCATCGGCGGCGTGCCAAGTGTGAGTACAGCGTGATGTTTTGTTAGTCGCGAGGAATGGACTAGGGCTGGGGGAAACATTTGGCTTCGATCTTCGGTCATTTTTAACTTTATTCTTCGGCTTCGGTCAAAATGGCCGAAGGAACCGAAGCTTTTCGGCGGTTCTTAGGCTTCGCGCAGGCGATACCAACCAAATTTTAGGCGAGAATTTGGTGGTTTTAACGAAAATTTGCTCACCTTGGCAGCTACACTCTTTCTCATTCTCCGCCTAATGTACCGCGTTTCGCTGAAGTGTTTACTCGCATGACGCGGAGGAAACCCTTTGAGCAGAGGCGCTAATATTTCACGCCTCCCCGCCTCAGGGGAGTCGTTTCGGCCACAAACACGCCACTTTGTGGACATGCGAGCCGCCAGGAATCACACAGAAAGCGACTCGGATGTCGGATGCGCTTCTGATGTGCTTATCAACTGCTAACCATCTCTCCGGCGCGAGTGATTCGTCTCAGGCGATTTGCAAAAAAGCACAAAAGTAGTCCAGCGTCATCGAATATGCTCGATGCTAAAACAGCGGAAGGCCGCTAACGAAAGACGGCGCGGGCAGAAAATAGCTACATCTTGGGGCTAGGGATAAGGCCCTGAGTGAATGGCAAGAAATCCGACGGCAAAACAATGCATAGGTTTCTTTCCCGGAAAACCTATACGAACGGGCATGGGTCAATCTAAAAGCGACGTGATGAAGCAGAAATAGATACTAACAGTATTGCGGAAAACCCTAACAGGCTTGAGAGACGATATGATCTAGGACTGGGACATTATGCACAAGTTGAATGAGCGGAACAGGGTGCTTGCTGAGCACGATAGACAAGGTTTCAAGTCACGTTACCCATCAGAAATGTTCTCAACTGGCTTGTCGCATTCGTTCAGAGGTGTCTTCGTAGTGCGACGGTTTCCCAGTTCAGGAATTGGACCATAGACCGTCCATGGGCGCCATTTGCTCCGTTCCTGTGCTCGTCCAGCCCTGACATCATCCGAGTTCTAAGTATTTTATGAGGCACCAGTCCTCAACGCTTTGATATGCCTCTATAAGATTTTCTTACAGGACATCCATCAGTTGAGCGTCATGAGCTCGCCGCTGCGGCGGCATACGAAGCGCTTCGCTGGCAGCGTGAAGAACCTTGTCTACCGGCTCTACCCTCAGGGCGTCAGTTCACCGCAAATGATCGACTCCATCGACACCCGGCAGACGGACGACGACTACTGCTCGGTGGGCGTCGGTCTCGGGGATCGGAAGCGCGAGTACTGCGAGAATGGCGGCCGGTGCTACAGCAGCAACGATGGGCCGATGTGCGACTGCTCGCTGACGGACTTCAACGGGCCGCAGTGTCAGCAGAGTAAGACGTTTAGCGAACACTCAATTGAAGAGCCTGATTGAATGTGTAGCGATGAAGAACCCGCTCCTCGGACACGAGTCCTTTGAGCCAATATTTTGCATTTTCGTGCCATAAATTTTAAATATCGCCCACGAAGCTACACGAATGGACTTTTTCCAGGAAAATATCTTACACGACAACTGCTTACGGTATTCTGTTAGGCTGGGCTACACGCCAAGCTGTGGCATGCGCATGTGCCGGTACTACGGGCAGCTATGCATGCCCATTGACCCGTTTTACCTGATTTGCACCCTATTCGCATGCTGTCAGTTAGGACCGATGTGGTGCTTCGCATATGACTGCATGCGCAGTCCTCGCATGCGTATGAGATACGCGCATTCATTGCATGTTGTAGCCATAGACGCATACCTGCCATGCATGGTAAAGCATGACGCATCTGAGCAGACACCTTAATTCACGGATACCATTGTACCCTGAATGAACCATGAATGAATCTGAATTCGAATCAAACAAATCATTTTCAAATTCTGTAAACTGCATACTTCTGCATGTTGTGCCGCTTGGTACGCTTGACTGCACGATACATGCCTACAGCATGTTTTGATCGTGTGCATGTTGAAGCATGCGTTCCGCTTAGTCCGTTTGCGTGCTCACGGCTTTGGCAGCTGCATGTATTTCACATTACTTCTGTTTACTAATTTTTACGGAATTTATGTCTTCTTAAGTTCTCCGAGAAGGCCTCCCAGCAAATAGTGATCTGACGGTTCTCGCTGCCCATTAAGTCACTGACTGAATACCAACTTATCTGCCCACGACGCACACTTTGCAGAAAAGAACGACGCGGAGCTGTCGTTCTTTGGCAACGAGTGGATCGGCTACGACGCGACGAACACCACCTCCGCGGTCGTGTCGAATCGGAAGGAGAACATCAGCCTCTACTTCAAGACCACGAATCCGAATGGGCTGCTCTTCGTTGCCGGCGACAAACAGGTGCGCTTTTCTGCGTCATGGACAAATTTCACTCTTGTCTTTTTTCATTTTTGTGCTGAAAATTATCTCTTTTTGGCAAAACTTGGCAGAAAATTACCAAAGAATCGAAGGTCATTCTGCATGAACTCCACTGTTTTGTATTTTAATTCTGTATTTTTATGAAGTATTTTTGTGCATTACAATAAAATATAGATTCGATACCAAATGACCGAAAAAAGTGAACTTAAACCATTCAGGCTTAAAAGACGCAGTAAAACAAATATGCTTTAGAGCTATGTACAAATCATCCTCGAGCGTGGAGTACTCCTAGCGGCGTCGAAGCTCTTCGGTAGCGACAAGCGCATCATCCGCATGTTCAATCGCGGCATCAAGCCGGGTCGATACGACGATGGGCAGTGGCACTCTGTGGTCCTCTACCGGGACCTGAGAGTGGTAAGTCGCTTCACTAGCACTCGATGGGCGACAGGCTTACCTACGTTCAATGGCATATCAGTGGTAGACTTCGGCATGACCCCCCCCCCCCCCCCCC
>JNEY01000014.1:262228-274906 GCA_020875895.1 Aphelenchus avenae
TTCTGTGGAATGCGAATGTATCAGCAGTTTTTCTACTTTTTTTCTCCCTGCTTACCTGCAGTAGCCCTTGTGGCAGCCGGACCAAATGTCTGACGTGAACGACAGCCAGTGACACAGCTTCAGCTCATGCTTGATGGCCGTCACGCTGTACTGGTAGATGCGAGGAAGCACGTACTCGCGGTAGTGCTTTTCGCCTTTCAGAGGCTCCGCCGACTTGTGCTGCGCAGCAAAGAGTGCCCGAAACGTAGGGTTTCCGACAACGTTGAACGACTGGTGCGTGCAAGCGATGAAGTGCACGACCTTGCGGTCGGTCGGACTCAGCGACGCTAAAAACATGCTTGAACGTCTGTAGATGGCAGCATGCAGGCCTTAGTAGGGCGACATCAGTATGCTTCAAACATTACCTATGGGAGTAAAGTAGGCCTCCAGCGGCTCTTCGGGAACTGCCAAGAGCGCCTTGTACTTCTCCTGCTGCTCAGGATGGAACGACAAGTGGTTGACGAGACCGGTCACTGAGTACTTGAGAGTCTTAATGACCTTTAGGCGGCCGTTCGGTAGAGGAGGACAGAGAAGGCATTCGGACTCGTCTTTGTTGAGCCACCGATATGCACCGACTTTGAAGATGGCTTTATTAGGCGCGGAGGCGTTGTTGTTGACCGACAACTGTCCTAAATCATCGATGTAATCCTCAGTCACCAGAAATTGACGAGCTACGCTTTCATAAGACGGGCCTAAAACTTACGTGACATTTTGAAGAGCGTCGTGAGCACGCCACCGGTTGGTGGGGAGGACAGCGATTGAAATGGCTAGAGTCAACGACGACAACAACAAGCTAGCGGCATGCATGCGGACACGCGGACGCACGCTATCGATTCGCACACACAAGCGCCCGCTAAAAGCGGCACTGAGTCGATGCGTAATAGGTCGCTCAAGTCGGCTGCGGACATGCCGACCAGTCCGAAATAAAAGCCAAACAGCTGTATTTTTGTACGGCTTTTACGGGTTTTGTACGGCCCGTACAAAGGGAATAAGTTGTACCGTACAGCCGTACTTACCAACTGCACCCGTGCCGTACGCCGTACCGTAAAATACGGCTTTACGGTACGGGAACGGCCCGTACAACGGTACGGGTGCCGAAGTCTAATCAGTGGGGGCAGTGGGGCCATGGCCCCTCCCCTCCCCCAATTTCGGAGCGAAAAATATGGTAAGGGGGCACCAAGGGGCATTTTTCTGCGGACACGATCTTGCCCCACCCCTAAAATCGGATCCTCGGTACGCCACCGCCTACGCTTTCGGAGTCCTCGCCGAAAACAAGAACTCTAAGACATCTAGGTAGGCTATCTGCCAGCTGAATTTAAATCGCAACAGGGGACGACTGTGACGACTGCATTTAAAACATGAATGTTTTAGTCGTATTTTCGGCTGTTAACGGTTCGTACCGGTACCGGTTGGGACTTTGATTCCGATCCGGGGCCGGTTCGAACCGGCAACGCTTTCGGGCGGAACAAGTCCGCCTCCCGTCTAAAATTAGCGATTTTGGGGGAAAAGTAGCCGAAGATGGCCAAAATCCCACAGAACAAACAGCACAAACTCAGTTTTAAAACATTGCTTCAAAGTTTTGGAGGAACCGGTTCCTGTTCAATTCCATGCCGAGCCGAAGCTCCAGGTCGGCCCGGCTCATGGAACCATCGACAGCATACTATCACATAGTCAGAGCCCTTATTCGTTGCAGATGGGTCCAAAGTACACGTCGGTCCTTGTAAGTAGTAACCATCATATGACATGAAACACGACATTGCTGTGTTCGCACCCTATCTCTGCACTACCTGAGTTCGGAATTCTTTGGTTTTCTTTCATGTGGCCTAACGTCTATTGAGTTTGGACATCCGACATTACGAGTGTCTTCATCAGACAAAACGTCACCACTCCTAAGTTTCTCGGAGCACATGCTCCCTACGCTTTTGCAAAGGGTAAGCGTTTAGATGCGTCTAACGGTCGACGACGCTACCGACGAGGTGAAGCAGTTCGCACCGGACGTCGAATGGCTCGGCAACAGCTACGCGTACGTCGGTGGGACGGCTACCGGGCGTCCGCATGTCCCGAACTACGTCTACAACTTTCGCGGGTGCATGAAGAAGGTACGTCATCTTCAGTGAAAAAGGTCGGCTAGTGGTTCTCAGAGAGGGACAGCCTAGCCGTAGGAACAAGCAGGTCCTGCCTAAGGTCAATTGCAGGAACGCTATCGACCTCCGGCTTCGGGTCGTTAGAAATTCGGCACAGCTTCGGACAAAAAAACCAAATTTTTCTGAATTTGCTAAACCAAAGTGCCCCGTCCGCTAGACCGCAATCGACGCTATCTTACACTTTCTCGGCGAAAATTCACTTTATTTCCGCCGTCCTGTGGTGCTTATTTTACCAATCAGTGCCTTCTCGAACCAAAGAATTCAACATTTCAAAGAAGCAGCCAGTAAAGAGAACCTTTTTGCAGCCGACCTGAACTCTGTCCCAAAACTTCACGCGAATTCGGTTTAGTTTCAGCCGCAGCTGAAAGTACATTGTCTTCACAGGTTTGGTTCAAGGTCCAGGTCAGGACCGGGTGAATCAACCTGGCCCAGACATCTGATTGCGCATCTGAGCCTCAAACCTGTCTTTTTAGTGTTTATGACAAGCCAACCCTGTGCAACGGGTCTTAAAGTCGAGGCCCGGCCCGGCCCGCGGGCAAAATTTTGAGGCCCGGGCCCGGCCCGGGCCGGGCCTATAAGGCCCGGCGGGCCTTGGCTTCTTAGGCTAGACAGGAAAAATCCCCTTGGTCCCCCCTTGGTACTTTCCACAGCCTAAAATGTTGCCCCTTATCATGATTTTAAAATGCAATATTCGAGTATTTTAACCAAAAATAGATTGCCTCATGCACCGTCAGAGCAATTTTTTGCCTAATTTGCCAAAAATGTGTCGAAAATTTGACCAAAATGTGGCAATTTTTTAGCCCTGAGCCGGGCCTAAACGGGCCGAGCCGGGCCTACCCCAGGCCCGGGGCCCGGCTGGTTCTGCAAAATCGAGGCCCGGGCCCGGTTGCACAGGGTTGTGACAAGCTAAGGGACAATATTTCAAAAGAAAGTGCAAAATTAGTTGTGAATTAAGATCAAGTACGAGGCCGACGCGCAGCTCATGGACCTGATCGACCTAGCGGACCAGGGTTTCGGCCGCTCCGTCATTCGCACTGCTGGAGACCTGTCCTTTTCTTGCCAGACGTCGTCGACGCCGCCGGACGTGCTTTCCTTCAACACGGGTCAACAGTTTATCACGCTTCCGAAGTGGAATTCGCTCTCGAGCGGGAGCATCGGTAAGAACATGCCGGACTAGGCATGCATGCGCGGAGGAGAGACGTTTGAAGAGGGCTTCATGTGTATCAGCTCTCAAGACAAGCTGTATGGGTGTGTAGCGAAGCCGGGTCGCCACATTTCCAGAATCTCGCAAATCGGCCAGGCTCTTCGGGTCTGGGATGTAGTGCAATATTGTGGCCGCAAAATCGGACGCAGCTTTTAACATCGCATCCTTTATTCACATATTGCCTGCTTAAGCTGCGTTCACAATCACCGACTGCCGCAGTTTCAGCCGCACTTTTGACTGTCGCAGTTTCAGCCGCAGTTGGCAAAAAGCCACACTTTTGTTCACAATCAAGCCGGAAAGTGCGGCTGACGCTGAAACTGTCGCAGTCTCCCGACTGTCGCAGTTTCAGCCGCAGTCACAGTCCGCAGTCACACCCGTTCACAATCAAACCGATTGGACGATTGGTTTATCCTGCTCAGAGATGACAAAGAACATGCATGCATTAACAAAAATGAAACTGTGGACTTCAGTTTGAGTTGGACGCGGCGGAGCTGAGCATTGGGTCGCCGTTGAGGGCCTCCGTGCTAGTTCCGTCGATGGCGGCGCCGTCCGTGGCCCATGCGTCGTACCATGCGGGCATGGTACACAGTCCTGGAGCCGTGGGCCTCATAACCACTGCCCAGGTACCTCCTAGGGCACGCCCGTGGACCGGGCACTGCCTGCTCTGCCTCCAGCTCTGTGGTCCCAGGTACAGGTCCAGGGCCCCAGTGTGGTCCAGGCCTCTAGGGCAACCTCCTCACCTCGGTCTTGCTGGGCGCCTGGCTATTGTGTTGTTAGAAGTTACTAACAAGCGTCACTACGCATGTTGAAAGAGTTTCGAAAATTTTTATTTTTCAATTTTGACTGAAACCAACAAAGGGTCCCCCTGTGGTTTCGGGTAGAAAAATCAAAATTTTCAGAATCCCTGGGATTCACCGGAAACCATCCTGACGGCTTCAGCAGACAATTGTAGGCGGTTTCTGAAAGTTTCAGCCCAATCGGACAAGTATGGGCTGTGCCAGACCAACTGGGGCAACTATCACATGACTTGGACATGGTTTTTGGCTGTTTTTGTACTCTATTTCCGTAATTTTTGGGTTTTCGTGACTTTGTTTGTTAATTTTACTTAAAGCTACGTCTAATAATGGCTTTACAATCGATACCGAAGCCCAACAATTCGATAGAACCGATTTACGCGCCAAAAAAGTGTCGCCGGAAAGTGTGGACTGCGGCTTTTTTTCAAAAAATTTTGAATTGTGGCTTTCAGCTTCAATCACAGTTTCAGCCGCAGTTTCGGCGCCAGTCGAGTTGATTGTGAACAGGTGTGACTGGCGCTGAAAGTGTGGCTTCAGCCGCACTTTCAGCGCCAGTCACACTTTCAGCGACACTGTGTTCACAATCAACTCAAAGCTGCGGCTGAAACTGCGGCAGTCGGTGATTGTGAACGCAGCTTTACATTCGGAAATCGACGAATTTGGAAGGTTTAGCAGTGAATTTCATCCAGCTGAGTGCTGTCGGGAAATAGCTTAGAACGTAACTGGTGAACTGATTTTTCCCGAGGGACAATGGGCAGTTAGTTAGATGAATGCGAGCTGAACATGTCGAGTCCGCGAATGAGCTAGTGACGCCTAATGAGCAAGGGATCAAGCACGCTTTTGGGAATGACTTTGGAAGTGCTTGGCCGAAGTGGTTAGAAGTGAACTGAGGTTGTCAAAGGCACAATTGCACCAAGGAGAGCGCCGGTTTCTCCCACCCCTCACTTACACTGAGCCACGTGCGAATTACAGGCTTTCAATTCCGTACCGCGGAGTCGGACGGGTTAATTCTCTACCACGGGATGCGCACCTTCAGCAACGAATCCACGGCGGACTACGTCGCGTTCGAGCTCGTCGACGGCCACCTGTTCCTCGCCATTAACCTGGGCTCGGGGCACGTCCGACTGCAGGTGGCTATCTTTCAATTTTCGAGATTTTTCGACGTAGCGATCACTTTTACGACATTAGAACCAGAATAATTCTCTCTTTAGATCACTTCTAAACGGGTAAACGAAGGGACCGTGTGGCATAGCGTATCCCTGGAGCGGGTGGGTCGCTCGGGCACGGTGATGGTAGACACTGTGAAGACCGACTTCTCGACGCCCGGCGTATCGGCCAACTTGATAATCGGTAGGCTCATTTTTAACGGTGAAGCTAAAGAAATTCGATTAATTTTTTAGTAAATATTTAATTTGGTTTTAAGTACAAAATGCCTTTGTTAAATACAAATTTTTAAATAGTTTTCGGGATTTATGATTTTATTTTTTGTTTTTTTAATTTTTGCTGGATTTTATCATAGCCGAGATATTTTTGAAACATACTAAAAGTTATTCAGACGAGCCCATCTACTTGGGCGCAGTCCCGTGGCCGCCCACGCGCGAGTCGACATGGACGCGCAACTACGTCTTTCCCATTCCGTCGACGGTGTGGTCCGCACAGCTGCGGAGCGGCTTCATCGGCTGCCTTAAGAACGTGCGTATCAACGGAATAAACGCTCAAATCGCAAGTGCCTTCGAGAGCGAGGAGAACTTCCTCGCGAAGAACGTTACGGATGCGCCGACGAGAAATGGTAGGATATTCGCACGAGTCACTTTTGCATGCATGGTACATCGCGTGTGGTTGCATGCACTTGACAGGCACTTGTCTGTCCTTTGCTTGTAGACAGCGTCTACGTGCTAGCAACGCACGCGTCGCATGGGCTCGAATAGAGATCGGCGCTGGTGCCCCGTGCCGTACCCATATCCGTGGTAGACCCACCCGTGCCGTACCCGTACCCACGGTGCCCCCTCCCGTGCCATGTAGCCGTGCCGTGGTGGAGCCAAGAATGCCGAGCCGTGTACACTAACACGGCATAACACACGGCTTGGCAAAACACGGCTTGTTTTTGGCACCCGTGCCGTACCCGTACCCGTGGTGCACCCTCCCGTGCCGTGTTGCCGTGCCATATAATGCGGGTACGGGTTTGGCCCGTACCTTGGTACGGGCGCCGAACTCTAGGCTCGAATGTACTTCAGGAATATACGAGTAACATGACTTGGCGTAGGCTTTAATGCTCATATAACATGTTAAGGTATGGGCTGTTCACTAACGTACCTCTGCATGTACCTCGTGCATGCTCACATGCATCATGCACATGCTTGCACACTGTTTGTTTTCTCGCATGTATGAACCAACCGCGTGCTTCTGAGCATGATATTCCTTAGGCTGCTCATGCATTCAGTTGTCTTACTTAACCGTGCTTTCTGAATGTGACCATGCGGAATGGTACGGCATGCATGTGCTGCACGCGCTCATGCACTGGTTGGTGCTACCGCTTAAGCTAAATTTCTAAAGACATGGCCGAATGCATGCTGCGTCGAATGCAGCGAACGCATGCGCCTAGTTTAGGCTCGCATGCTTCTAGTTGGAGTTCGCATGTACTGACATGCAGCTATCCCCTGCGACCTGTTCGCCATGCATGAGCATGACGCATGATACTTAGGCCACGCATGCGTTCACTTGTCTAGCTTAAACCTTCCTTTTTACAGGCATCTCCCTCGGCTGCCCGTCGACTGCCTCGTCAGCTGACCAGTGTGCCTCCAATCCGTGCCACAACCACGGCCGCTGCGAGCCCGGCCATCAGTCTTTCAAGTGCGACTGCTCGAACACGCCCTTCGAGGGGCCGAAGTGCGCCGACGAGCCGTCCATCACCGCCTTCTCGACGTCGAGCGAGTTCCTTCCGGGCGACGACTCGGAGGTCTTCCGCCTTCCGGAGCCGGTGGCCAGTCAGGTGGAGACCATCGAGTGCAAGTTCCGGACAGACGACGATTCCTCCGTCTTGATGGACACGCGAGCGCTCGGGCACCCGAAGGACCGAATCCTGTTGATGCTCATGAACGGAGAGCTGGAGCTCCAGTTGTTCTTCTCGGACGGCGACAAGAATGTGAGTGGACCTTGGGACTAGGGTTTCAACTTCTACGTTAACCTCTACCTCTACGTAGAGGTTGGGGTTTTCCAGACGTCAAGTAGAGGTAGAGGTTTTCCAGCGGTTAGGTAGATGGAGAGGTTGAGATTTGCCAGTTAACGTCTTCGTACGCGAAGCAGGCCATAAAGTGCGTCTTTCAAGTGGTGTTCAAGATGTAAAGGTAGAGGTAGAGGTTTTCTGGTGGGGACGTAAAGGTCGAGCTAGAGGTAGAGGTTTTTAGAGATTTTGAAACCCTGCTTGGGACATTGGAACACTTTTATGGAACGGTCAACATTTGTGCTCGGAAAACGTTTGTTTCCGCGTTCTAGATCTTCTCGTGGGGCAACGGGCTCAGCGACAACGAATGGCACACGCTGAGAATAAAGCGGAGAGGAGCGAAAGTCCTTCTGTTCATCGACGGCCGCTGGGAGCACAGTTGTAAGTTGCTAAGCATCTCAGGAAAGGCCTGCTCTGACTGCTTGATTCGGTGCGACAAATTGCTCGGGTATGAGTGACTCCGCACAATGAACTGGTCAGGGATGTACCTGGAGTTCGGCTGATGATTCTGATATGATTCGGCTTAATTCGGTCATTTTCCACTTCGAAAATTCAGGTCCAAAATTTGGTTCAAAAATCCGAACTACTGCGATTCTACGCAGCATAAAATAGCCCATGCGTAATATTGCCTTATTTCGTCCTTCGGATTCGGTCTCGACTTCGGACAGCGCCCATCCCTGGCGTGTGCGTAGATTGGACTGATTGCCGCAAGCAGGCGGGTAGTACGATTTTTCGTACGCAGAAAAAAAGAGTGCAAACAAATCTCCCGCCTTCTCCGTTCTGCCGATATGTGACACTTTCCACGCCGGAAATTGCAAAGCCTCAGGCGCTGCATATGGGTTCACATTTGGGGCTTCGAGGCATATGGCCCCGCCAGTATACATCCCATTTCCTCCCACTAGCTCATTTGCTCCACTCAGTTTTGTACTCTTCAGACTTCCTCTCGAATTCGCATCCGACGATCGTCGTCGACGAGATATCGGCCGGGAGGGCGCTACGCAAAGTACAGACCAGGCATGGCTCGGAAGTGTCAGGTAAGAATCCGGACCTATCAAGCCCTGAAAGCTCAAGTTTAATTGACATCACGTGGCTTCAGACGAGTCCCAAGAGCAGTCAGGCTTCGACGGCGACATGATCAAGCTCATCTTCAACAAGTACGACATCCTCAAGAACTACCGAGGTCGTGTGAAGCCCAAGTCCACCAGTATTCGGTCTGAGATGGGCGTTCAGCGGCTGAAAAATCGGTAAGCGTCCGATGGGACACTGACGGAATTCGTAGATTTTGCCCACATTTAAGGTCTGGATGGCCGGCCCCCGATGGGGCTAGCATAAATTTCTTAAAAAATCTCGTAAAAAGTCTACTAGCAGTTTAACGCATAAACTTATTTTGCTCAATTAAATAGGCTAGTTTTATGTAGTCAAGTAACTGAAAATTTTATTATTGAACCAAAATGATGTTTCGCCTTGAAATTAATTGATTAAATATCTATTTTAATTAAAATTATGTTTGTAGCTTAGGGTTTAATTTTTACGCATGATTATATATGATTTTTTAGCGTAAAAAAATATTAGAATAAGCAATTTCCAGAAAGTCGAACAAGTCCAACACGGTCTCATTCAACGACGGCAAAGGATTCGCGATGTTCACAAAGCAGCGGATCGCGATGGCCGCCCAATCGGGCCAATATCGCATCTCGCTGAAGTTCAAGACTCTTCAACCGAGCGGCCTCTTGCTGCTGCTCACTTCCAACTCGACCTTCTCGGGAGATTTTGCCTCGCTGGAGCTGATCAACGGCAGAATCCGGTACTCCTTCGGCTACGGCGCCCACTTCGAGTCGGTCTTCTCGGCGCCATTGCCATCGAGGAAACGAATGGACGACCTGAAGTGGCACTCGGTCATTGTGCAAGAGGTACGTTCGTAATTCATAGTGGCAGCTCGTGGACCTGAAACTCCGATTTGACAATTCAAGGCAACATAAATTACCGACCAAATCGTACCATTAAAACGACTCCGTTGAGCGGGGATCTCACGTCGCCAAATTTTTAAGGTGTTTGCCCTGTTTTCGAGGCCGGCGCCCAAAACGAAGTGTAAAAGTAATCGAAAAATGTCGCTTTCCAGCGACGAATACACGTCGCTTTTTAAGGAAGGCCCAAAAAGCCTGGTTTGCCATATGTCGTGGTCGGTCTCCGGCGTTTTGAAGCGTACAGCCCTAAAGTCGTATTTTAGAGGCTCTCTGCTATTAAAGCGCACGTTCTTTAGGCCTAGCTAGGGGCGGCACTGTTTAACTAGTCCGATCGGGAGGATCATCCTTGTTGATTAACATTTGTGGTGGCTAGGGACCGCCGTTAGGATCCGAGGAATGGTGGAAACAGTGTCTACGACGTAGACATTGCTGTGAGATACGACGTGGACTCTAATGTTTAACTTCTAGGACGCTGCTACCGGCCAACATCAACTCTTTGTGGACAACTCCAGCATCGTCCTTGCGCTACCAGAGCCGCACACCGCCGTACTTTCTGGACAGCTCTTTCTCGGTACGCCACGCGCCAGCTTCCCCGTATGCTTTCGTCTTTCAGGGGGTGTTCCCGCAGGGTATCCGGTGCCGGAAAGAATAGCGGCCACACCGAGGTTTCGCGGCTGCATGTCCCATCTGAAGCTGGGCAAGGACCACGTGGACATCTGGGCGGACGCGGAGCAGTCGCTGGGCGTCGAGAAGGGATGTCTCGGTAAGCAAGTGCCCGTTGGGCTCTCACCCATTGTGCCTAGATCGGCAACCATACAGGTGGTACGGCCGTACCGTACCATACTGCCGTACTATCGGTACGGAGTACGGCACGGGTAGATCTGGTTGGTACGGCTTACGGTACGGATGAGGTCGGCCAGTACGGAGTAAGGTACGATTCCAGCTTCCTCAATATCTAACACTGGTACGGCCATACTAGTGCTGTACCGTTCTGTATTACGGCCCGTACTACCTTACTGTACAGTACGGAGTACGGTACGGGTGCCGATCCTTAATCCCTTACAGAAACAGTAATTAATAGTGCGTGTTTTAGGCCCCAACCAAAGATGCAACCCGTCGACCTGCCGGCACGGCGGCATATGCCACCAGGGCTGGAAGGGCGTCGTATGTGACTGCTCTCTGACTGCGCATAGCGGACCGCACTGTGAACAACGTAAGTGTAACGCATACAGAGTAGGGAGCAAAGCGGTGTTGCTGGGGCAACCGTAGGACAGAGCTGTGAATGTACGCCAAAACCCAAGGCTTCTGACGTTTAAGCGTCAGTTACCTTCATACTGCGAATGAACGGATCAGCTTTATGAAGATGTTAGAGTTTCAGCGGGCACGACCTACCTCTTCGACGGCACCGGCACGGCGGTCTACTACGAGTACCCCGCACCGCATCGGCCCTCGACGAGCGTGGACCAGCTCGTGCTTGGCTTCCAGACGCACAACTCCAACGGGGTCCTCCTGAGCGTCCAGTGCAGCGTCGACGGCGACTACCTCACAGTGTTCGTCGGCGGTGGGTACCTTCAAGTCCGCTATAATCTCGGCACGCGGGACCACCATCTCGGCTACTTCACGGAGTTCGTCAACGACGGGAAGTTCCACGTCGTCCGAATGCTGAGGCGCCACTCGAACTTGACGCTGGGCTTGGACGACAAGATGCCCGTCAAATACGTGCCGGAAGGTACGTGATGCAGCGCTGCAAGAGCTGCCGCAGCGGTGCACTAGACTTTACAAAGACCAAAGGTCGGACCGCGCGTCCCGGTGGTCGGACCACACGTCCCGGTGGCCGGACCCACACGTCTAGGTTGTCGGACCACACGTCCCGGTGGTCCGACCGCACGTCCCGGTGGTCGGACCACACGTCCTGGTGGTCGGATCACGCGTCTATGTTGTCGGACCAGGACCACACGTCCTGGTGGTCGGACCACACGTCCAGGTGGTCGGACCGCACGTCCCGGTGGTGGGTCCGCACGTCCCGGTGGTCGGACCGCACGTCCCGGTGGTCGGACCACACGTCCCGGTGGTCCGATCACACGACCTAGTGGTCGGACCACACGTCCTGGTGGTCGGACCACACGTCCAGGTGGTCGGACCGCACGTCCCGGTGGTCGGACCGCACGTCCCGGTGGCGGACCGCACGTCCCGGTGGTCGGACCGCACGTCTCCGGTGATCGGACCACACGCCCTAGTGGTCGGACCGCACGTCCTGGTGTGGTCGGTCGGACTACGCATCCGGATGCGTAGAAGCTTTTCTGCCCACATGAACGCTTTCAGAGCAAAACGAGCTCTTCACGCTGAACATGCAACTGCGGGTGTCCGTCGGCGCCGCCTTCAACATCTACCACAGCTCACCCACGTACCAGTCCGACAAGAAGCGGCGGCGGAAAGCGCGGCAGTTGATGCAGGTGTTCGATGAGTTCAGCGGCAAGATCACCGGCGTGAATTTCAACGGCATTAAGGTGCTGGACCTCTTCGCGAACGGTGAGTGTTTCGGACCGAAGAGGGCGGCATACGACTCAAATCTTGTGCGTAGTCTTCTTGTTTATCTTCTTAATTTAGCTTCCTAATTTCTGCGTTTTCCTGGAAAAAAGCTGAAAATACAGCTTCAAGCTTCACGTAATATGCCTCTTTTGTCCGTATTTTTCTACCGCAAAGAAGGGAAAATGCGGCTTGAATTCTTGGGGGGAAATGCACGCGTTTTTATTCGGGCTAAGTACGACCTTAATCCTGCAATATGCTCTTGTCTTTATCATCTTTTTTTTGTTCTGTATTTTTTGTATTTTCCGTTAGCCTGCAGTCCTTTTCGGAGGGCCACACATGCAGGGCTCTCAGTGGACACAAAGATGGCTCGTTTTGTCTCCAGCCGCTTCTTCGAACGTTCACACGCCTCGTTGACTCCGTGCACATTAGCGACATACTTCTTAACTTAGAACATTTCCCGGCGGAGAGCGTTTTGTTCGCGCGAATGACTGAGTAGGCCCATTTGGGCCTTCTACCCGACATGCTCCTTGGACCCGTATCGTAGGACTCGTCTTAGAATATTCCGATAGATCGATCTGCCGTTCCGTGAATTAATATTTCGATAGGTAACCCTAGCCCAACCATTAGAGCTTGTTGCTTACGTTTCGGTTCGCCGCCCGTTTGGGCTTGAGTTTGAATCGGACTTTGAGGAGGCTTATGGTATGTCCCAACAAATTTGTTAGTGGGCCCCAGTGGCGTATTTAGGGGGGGGGGGGGGCGCGGAGCGCCCCCCCCTCGCCGGCCG